>PVIY010051723.1:0-15538 GCA_004026745.1 Myrmecophaga tridactyla | reverse complement strand
ATTTTGCTGGATATAGAATTCTAGGTTGGCAGTTTTTCTCTTTTAGTAATTTAAATATATCATCCCACTGTCTTCTCACCTCCATGGTTTCTGCTGAGAAGTCTACACATAGTCTTATTGGGTTTCCCTTGTATGTGATGGATTGCTTTTCTCTTGCTGCTTTCAAAATCCTCTCTTTCTCTTTGAATCTGACATTCTGATTATTAAGTGTCTTGGAGTATGTCTATTTGGATATATTCTGTTTGGGGTATGCTGCATTTCTTGGATCTGTAATTTTAAGTCATTCATAAGAGTTGAGAAATTTTCAGTGGTCGTTTCCTCCATTAGTTTTTCTCCTCCTTTTCCCTCTGGGACACCACAACACGTATATTTGTGTGCTTCATGTTGTCATTCAATTCCCTGAGTCCCTCTCATATTTTTTGATTCTTTTCCCTATATTTTCTTTTGCTTGTTGCATTTCAGATGTCCTGTCCTCCAGTTCATAATCCTATTTTCTGCTTCTTGAAATCTACCATTGTAGGTTTCCATTGTTTTTAATCATCTCTTCTACTGTGACTTTCATTCCCATAAGTTCTGTGATTTGCTTTTACAGACTTTCTTTTTTTTTTTATACCGCACCGCCGAGGCCTGAGCGCCCGCGCTGGCCCCGGGCAGCGAAGCTGCTTTTACAGACTTTCAATTTCTTCTTTTCATTCATCCCTTGCCTTCTTTATATCCTCCCTCAATTCATTGATTTGATTTTTGATGAGGTTTTTCATGTCTGTTCATATATTCTGAATTAATTGTTTCAGCTCCTGTATCTCATTTGAATTGTTGGCTTGTTCTTTTGACTGGGCCATATCTTCAATTTTCCTAATATGATTTATTATTTTTTTGCTGGCATCTAGGCATTTATTACCTTAATTAATTTATTCTGGAACTTATTTTCACTTTCTTTACCTAGGAATTTCTCGCTGGATGACTTTGTTGTCTATTTGTTGTTTGACATTCAGTTCAGCTTATTCTAGACCTCTAGCTTAGGTTTTGTTTAACAGATCAGGGTTTTTCAGTTCTTGTTTCTTGTCCTGACTGTATGGTGCTTTTCTTCCCATAGGGGTGTCTATTTAGGTATTAAAAATCCCAGTCAGATTTTCCCAGACCAAACTGGCCTCCTCTCAGGAGCAAAGAGTTAGCTGTATCAGTTTTCCCTGAGGATGAGACCCAGCAGGATCTTTCCTATGAAGCCTCTAGACTCTGTGTTTTTCCTATCCTGCCCAGTATGTGTGTGTTAGCTAGATTTAGTTGTCAACTTGGCCAGGTGAAGGTGCCTAGATCTATTGCTGTGGACATGAGCCAATGGTGTGTGAACCTCATCTGTTGCTGATTATATCCGCAGTCGGCTAGGAGGCGTGTCTGCTGCAATGAATCTTGATTTAATCGGCTGGTGCTTAAATGAGAGCCCACAACACAGCACAGCCTAAGCAGCTCAGCATACCTCATGTCAGCACTCACAGCTCAGCCCAAGAGATGCAGAAAGGAATCACCCTGGGGAAAGTTATTGGAACCCAGAGGCCTGGAGAGAAGGCCAGCAGAGATCACCTTGTGCCTTCCCACGTAAGAAAGAACCTCAGTTGAAATTAGCTGCCTTTCCTCTGAAGAACTAATGAAATAAATTCCCTTTTATTAAAAGCCAATCCATCTCTGGTGTGTTGCATTCTGGAAGCTAGCAAACTAGAACAATGTGGCACTTGTCTGCCTGCAGGTCCCCCCAGCATAAGGTGATGTGGTACCTTTAACTTCAGCAGACTCTCCCTGTTGGGGGTGTAGCAAGACAGAGGAGGGGTTGTAGGCTGGCTTTAGTCACTTTAGTTTTCCAGACCCTGAGGTCTGAATTCCTTTAGAGAGGGATTCCAACTGATCTGGGCCCCACCCCTCTCCTTGGGAAGACACAGCCTCCAGACAAGCTCTCAGACATTCTTAACTTCACCCTTCTGTGGGGCAGTTGGAGCGGTTCTGGGTGGGATTGCAGCTGGTCCAGCTTGTCCAGACTGATGTGTGCTGTGTGTCTGGTCACTGATAAGGCCCTAGCAGTTGTTCTGTACTGTTCCTGGCTATTTACTCACTTTTTTGGAGGAGGAACTAAATCCTACACCTCACTAAGCCACCATCTTGGCTCTGATTTCCCTAGCTTTGATTCTTGAAGATGATTGTATAAAGATATAGCTTTCATAATGAGGGAAAAAAAAGAAAGCTATCAGGAAGGGCCACCCAAGGTGAATGTGTAGGGTTCCCCTGAATTTCTAGGCTTCTTTCTTCTCCAGGACTTTAGCTTCTTAGTTGCTTTAGAGTTCCCTTGTTTACAGGAGTTTGGTTGTCCTGTTTTTCCCCCAGGAGACAGATATCCCCCTTCTGGGACAGGCATTTCCCCAAGGCTGATTGCCTATATAGTTTCTTAAACTCCTTTCATTGTACCAGACCACATTTGCCTAGAGGGAAAATTCTTGGAGGAGGGTCACCCTTAGAGAACTTTACCAGTCTTGAAAGGAGTCAGTGCTTGCTAGCCAGGTAGTGCCAGGGAACTATGAAGGGGATGCAAACTGGCTTCATCAGGATGGAATAAGAAATCCAACTGTATGCTTTTTGCAATAGAAGCAACTAATACATGAGGATGCTCAAAATTTAAAAGAAAAAAGAAAAATTTATAATATGCAACTACCAATTTTAAAAACTGGTTATTACAAAAGATTATGCAAAATAGTTTTCAAGGCAAAAATTTTGACTGTTATGGAAATGATACTGCAATAATGATAGAAATTTAAGTTAAGTGACTTCCGGGAAGATGGCAGAGATGAGTGGATGGAATTCACATCTGCTTAATGGAACAAAATAGGGGACCAGGAGGAAATGATGGGGACTGTGGTCCTGGGTGTGAGGAATCAAACAGGGTCTCTAGGGAGTTTTGGGAAGGAGAGAGGCAGGGGGATCTGGACAGGGAGAGCACAGTGGGTCGGTTGACTATGATACTCACCCAGGCTGGCTGCAGCATGAGGGGAGATGTGATTGGAGGGAACTGATCATCCCTCTGCTCCAGCATGAGCCAGTTATTGGCTGGGGAAGCCTCCCCATGTGGGCCCATATTGACAGTACCTGTGGGGAGCTGGGAGGCAGACTGATTATCCACCAAGGAGGACTGGGCTGCCAGGTGCAGGCAATGATCACCCAGACAGGTGTCAGGAATAGCTGACTCTGCAGGCTTGGTGCCTGTCAGACTTGCTGGGCACTGGGTGCTGAGGGTTGGCTGGTCTCCCAGACACTGGTTGGCTCCCCAGTCCCACCAGTGGGGACCGGCAGTCCAGTGGCCATGAGCCAGGAGCTTCCCCTCTGCAGTGCGGTGCATGCCATCTTCCACCCGCTAGGCCAGAATGGGCAGGCCTGAGGGAGGAGGAGCCTCAGGAGCGTCACCTGATGGGGGAGAAGGGGTAAGTGCAGCTAGGCTAACCCCATCTGCCTAGGTTTTTATTTTTCATTTTTTCCTAATATTCTTTGTTCTTTTCCCCGTTTTAAGAATAATATATGAAATATATATTTATTAGTAGGATAATTGTCTTTTCATTATTTTTACTTTTATATATTTTATAATTTTATTGATTATTTTGTATTTATATAGTTTTTTATTATTCTGTTTTATTCATTTTAAAACTTTTTGTATAATATAACATATATACAAAGCAAAGAGATAAAAAGCAGTAGTTTTCACAGCACTTTTCGACAAGCAGTCATGGGTCAGATCCCAGAGTTTGTCATGGGCTACTATATGATCCTCTTAGACTTTTCCTTCTACCAGCTCCAGAATACAGGAGGTGAGAAGGAATAAATATTTTTTTTATCATTACAATTGACTGTTTTTAATTTTTTGTGAAAAATAACATATATACAAAAAAAGCCATAAATTTCAAAGCACAGCACCACGGTTAATGTTTCACATGGGTTACAATTCCACAATTTTAGGTTTTTACTTCTAGCTGCTCTAAGTTGCTGGAGACTAAAAGAGATGCCAGTTTAATGATTCAGCAATCATATTCATTTGCTAAATCCTCTCTTCTCTGTATATTTCCACCATCACCTTTGATCTTTCTATCCCTCTCTTTAGGAGGGTTTGGGCTATGGCCATTCTAAATTTCTCATGTTGGAAGGGTCTTTCAATAATATGGTAGGAAGATGGAACTAGCTGATGTTCTGGAGAGGCTGGGCCCTCTAGGTTTCAGGACTTATCTGGACCAGGGACCCATCTGGAGGTTGTAGGTTTCTGGAAAGTTACACTAGTTGCTGGAACCCTTGTGAAATCTTATGTATTGCCCTAGATGTTCTTTAGGATTGGCTGCAATGGTCCTGGTTGGAGTTTGGCAGGTTATGATAGGTAGCAAGTTCTGAATGAAGCTTGTGTAAAAGCAACCTCCAGAATAGCCTTTCAACTCTATTTGAACTCTCTCCACCACTGATACTTTACTAGTTACCCTTCTTTTCCCCCTTTTGGTCAGCATGGGATTGTTGATCCCACAGTTCCAGGGTTGGATTTAACCCTGGGAGTCATTGCCCATGTCACCAGGGAGACATTCACCAGCGGAGATTGTGTCCAATGTAGGGGGAGGGCAATGATTTCTCTTGCAGGGTTGGGCTTAGAGAGACTGAGGCCACATCTGAGGAACAAAAGAGGTCCTCCAGAATAATTGTTAGGCATGCCTATAGGTAGTCTAAGTTTCTCCACTACCTACATAAGCTTCACAACAGTAAGCCTCAGGGTCAAGGGCATGGCCTATTGATTTGGGTGTCCCTAAAGTTTGACACAGTACCAGGGGAGTTCCTGAGATAAAGTTCAATTGTTCCATATTTTTTCTCCCATCGCTCAAGGGACTTTGCCGATACTTTTTGATTATCTGCTTAATGTACTCCAAGATGTATCCAAGCATTCTGGTAAGCTATACATGAGTAAAGCACCTCTTTCTTATTCTGGGATCCCTGTGTTTCAGTTGTTTAAATTAGCTATACAGATAGATTGAGTTAGATTATGTGCTACAGAAAATTTCAGTTCCAGACAAAACAAACCTCTCTTCCTTTGGTCTCAAAGAGTATGTGTGGTTCTAAAATATAGACATTATCTTCCTTACACCTGTGTTCTGAATTATTTTAACCCCAACCTGATTGGCTTTATTCTTATCTCTAAATATCATAATATATATATAATATATATATATATATATATATATATATATATATATATATATAGCAGCCTCTCAAAATCCAGAAATAATAATTACCACTCTGGACTAAATGTGTCTGCTATAAAAGCTTACAATTTAGGCCCCTGTTTTCTTATAAGCATTTTCTAAAGGAGACCATACCATTGTTGTTCTTTTGTTTCTGGCTTATTTTGTCTCACCAAATGTCTCATACATTCATTCACATTGTTGCATGCCTCATGACTTTGTTCCTTTTTGTATCAGCACAACATATGTTCATATGTATACACCATCATTTGGCAATCTACTTCTCAGTCAGTGCATCCCTTAGCCACCTGCATTCATCAGGCATCATGTATAATGCCCAAAGTCCACAGTTCATCAACATTCTCAAATTTAGATAATTTTATTGTTCCCAAGAGAAAGAAAATCAATAAATATACCCTCACCAAATAGGAAGTATAAACCTCCTCTTAACTCTTTTCCCTCACCCCCATTATTTACCACTACTGTTGCTGTGGTAGGGCTGATGTTTTCCTTTTAAACATAGCCCATAGCATGCAATAGCAGCTTTCCCCCATACCCTGAACTGAAGACTCTTTGTACACAAATTATACCTTTGAAGTAGTTCTTGCAGGAACTAATTTATATCTTTAGTGTTAATCAGTAGAACATGTAGGTTTATACAACCCCTTTCAATCTTGTTCGTCTTCAATATGGTAATATTGCTTATACACCTGCTAGAGAATCACCTTCACTTCTATCTATTCCCTTACATTGGATTTCAACCCCACTAGGTAACTGTTCACCCATCTTTAGCTTCTATGTATCTCTAAGTTCCATATTTTCTGTATTATAAGCTTCTGATTTTACCTTTTCCATGGTCATAAAAGTGGAATCATACAGTATCTGTCCTTTTGTGTCTGGCTTATTTCATTCAGCATTATGTCCTCAAGGCTCATCCATCTTGTCATGTGCTTCAGGATGTCATTTTGTCTTACTGCTGCATAATATTCCATCATATGTATATACCACATTTTGCTAACCCACTCCTCTGTTGATGGGCATTTGGATTGTTTCTATCTTTTGGCAATTGTGAATAATGCTGGTATGAGCATCGGTGTGCAAATATCTGTTTGTATCATTGTTTTCAGCTCTTCTGGGTATATACCATGTAGTGCTATTGCTGAGTCATAGGCCAGCTTGATATTTAGTTTCCTAAGGAACTGCCAAACTGTCTTCCATAGTGGCTGCACCACTATAAATTCCCACCAGCAGGGCATAAATGTCCCAGTTTCTCCACATCTTCTCCAATATTTGTAGTTTCTTGTTTGTTTAATAGCAGCCATTCTTAGAGGTGTGAAGTGGTATCTCATTGTAGTCTTCATCTACATTTCCCTTATAGCTAATGAAAATGATTCTCTCTTCATATGCTTTTGAACCATCTGAATTTGCTATTCAGAAAAATGCCTATTCATATCTTTAGTCCTTTTATGTTTGGGTTGTTTGTTCTTTTGTGGTTGAGTTGTATGATTTCTTTGGGTTGCTTGTTCTTTTGCTGTTGAGTTGTATGATTTCTTTGTGTATACGGGATATCAAACCTTTGTCTGATATGTGACTTCCAAGTATTTTCTCCCATTGAGTTGGCTGCCTCTTCACCTTTTTGACAGAATCTTTTGAGGTGCAGAAGCATTTGATTTTGAGGCATTCCCATTTACCTATTTTTTATTTTGTTGCTTGTGCTTTGGGTGTGAAGTTTAGGAAACTACCTCCTATTACTAGGTCTTGAACATGTTTCCCTACATTTTCTTCTGGAAGCTTTATGGTGCTGGTTCTTATATTTAGGTGTTTGACCCACTTTGAGTTAATTTTTGTGTAGGGTGTAAGATAAGGGTCCTCTTTCATTCTTTTGGCTATGATATCCAGTTCTTCCATGCTCACTTATGGAAAAAACTATTTTGTCCCAGTTCAGAGGATTTGGGGCCTTGACAAAAATCACTTGACCATAGATTTGGTGGACTATTTCTGCACTCTTGATTTGATTCCATTGGTCAATACTTCTATCTTTGTGCCAGTACCATGCTGTTTTGACCACTGTGGCTTTATAATAGGTTTTAAAGTCAGGGAGTGTTAATCCTTCCACTTTGTTCTCCTTTTTAGGATGCTTTTAGCTATTTGGGGTCTCTTTCCCTTCCACATGAATTTGGTAACTAGCTTTTCCAAGTCTTCAAAGTAGGTTGTTGTCATTTTGATTGGTACTGTGTTGAATCTGTAGATCAGTTTGGGTAGAATTGACACCTTAACTATATTTAGCCTTCCTATCCACAACACAGAATGTCTTTCCACAGATTTTGATCTTCTTTGATTTCTTTTAGCAATGTTATGTATTTTTTCTGTATACAAAACATTTATATCCATACTTAACTTCATTCTTAAGTACTTGGTTCTTTTAGTTGCTATTTCGAATGGAATTTTTTCCTTAACTGATTCCTCAGATAGGTCATTGCTTGTGTATAGAAATGTTACTGATTTTTGCACATTAATTTTATATCCCACCACTTTGCTGAATTTATTTATTAGCTCAAGTAACTTAGCTGTAGATTTCTCAGGATTTTCCAAGTATAGTACCATGTCATCTGCAAATAATGAAAGTTCTACTTCTTCCTTTCCAATTTGGATGCTTTTTATTTCTTTGTCATGCCTGATTGCTCTAGCTGGAACTTCTCAAACAATGTAGAATAATAATGGTGACAATGGGTATCTTTGCCTCATTCCTGATCTTAGGAGGAAAGCTTTCAGTCTCTCCCCATTAATTACAATGCTGGCTATGGGTTTTTCATATATTTCGTTGATTATACTGAGGTAGTTACCTTTGATTCCTATCTTTTGGAGTGTTTCTATTGGAAAAGGATGTTGAATTTTGTCAAATACTTTTTCAACATCAATCGAGATAATTATGTAATTTTTCTCTTTCAATTTGTTAATGTACTGTATTATATTAATTGATTTTCTTGTGTTGAATCATGTTTGCATTCCTGGTATAAACCCCACTTGGTCATGGTGTGTAATTCTTTTAATGTGCTGTTAGATTCAATTTGCTAATTTTTTTGTTGAGAATTTTTGCACCTATTTTCATTAGGGAGATTGGCCTGTCCTTTCTTACAGGTTCTTTACCCAGTTTTGATATTAAAATGATATTAGCTTCATGAAATGAGTTAGGTAGTGTTCCTTTTTTATCACTTTTTTTGGAAAAGTTTGAGCAGGCTCAGTATTAGTTCTTTTTGGAATGTTTGATAAAATTCCCCTATGAAGCCATCTGGCCCTGGGCTTTTCTTTGTAAGAAGATTTTTGATGACTGACTGAATCTCTTTACTTGTGATTGGTTTGTTGAGATCTTCTATTTCTTTCTCAGTCAGTGTAGCTTGTTTGTGTGTTTCCAGGAATTTGTCCATTTCATCTAAGTTGTCTAATTTGTTGGCACATAGTTGTTCATAGTACCCTTTTATGATTTCTTTATTTCTTCAGGGTCAGTGGTAATGCACCCCTTCTCATGTCTGACTTTGTTTATTTGCATCCTCTCTCTTCTTTTCTTTGTCATCCTTGCTAGTGGCCATTCAGTTTTGTTGATTTTTCTCAGAGAACAAGCTTTTGGTTTTATTGATTCTTTCTGTTGTTCTTTAGTTCTCCTGTTCATTTATCTCTGCTTTAATCTTTGTTATTTCTCTTCTTCTATTTGCTTTGGTGTTTGCTTACTATTCTTTCTCAACTTCCTCCAGGTCAGCAGTTAAGTCCTCAATTTTTGCTTTCTCTTGTTTTTTAAATATAATTTTTTTTTGGAGGGGGTGCATGGTTCAGGAATGGAACCCGGGTGTCCCACATGGGAGGTGAGCATTCTAACCACTAAACTACCCATGCACCCCTCTCTTATTTTTTAATATAGGCATTTAAGGCAATAAATTTTCCTCTCAGCACAGCCTTTGCCACATCTCATGAGTTCTGTTATGTTGTATTCTTGTTTTCATTCATCTCCAGATAACTACTGATTTCTCTGGAAATTTCTTCTTTGAACCACTAGTTGTTTGAGAGTATGTTATTTAATCTCCATATGTTTGTGAATGTTCTCATTCTTTGGTGGTTATTGAGATCCAGCTTCATTCCATTGTGATCAGAGAAAGTGCTTTGAATAATTTCAATGTTTTTATATTTATAAAGTCCTACTTTGTGCCCCAGCATATGATCTATACTGGGGAAAACTCCATGAGCACTAGAGAAGATTGTATATCTTTATGTTTTGCTGTGCAATGACCTATATATGTCTGTTAGGTTTAATTCATTTATTAAGTTGTTTAACTTCTCTATTTTCTTGCTGATCTTCTGTCTGGTTGTTCTATCTATAGAGGAGAGTGGTTCATTGAAATCTCCTACTATTATTATTGAAACATCTATCGCTCCCTTCAGTTTTGCCAATGTCTGTCTCATGTAATTTGGCTCTCCTTGGTTTGGAGCATAAACGTATATGATGGCTATTTTTCTTGGTGAATTGACCCTTTAATTAGTATATAATGTTCTTCTTTGTCTCTTATGATGTCTTTACACTTAAAGTCTATTTTGTCTGATATTATTACAGCTACTCCTGTTTTCTTTTGGTTACAACTTGCGTGGAAAATCTTTTTCCATCCTTTCACTTTCAATCTATTTGTATCCTTGTGTCTAAGATGAGTCTCTTGTAAGCAGCATATAGTTGGATTATGTTTCTTAATTCATTCTGTCAATCTGCTCCTTCTAATTGATAAGTTTAGTCCATTAACATTCAAAGTTATTACTGAAAAGGCATTTCATGAATCCACTATCTTATATTTTTTATTTTATTTGTCAGATCTATATTTTATTTTCCATCTTTCTCTTTTTATCCTTTAAATTGCCCTTACTGATACTCTTCAATTCTGTGCCCTCCTTCAGACCTCCCTCTCCTGTCCTTTTTTCTTTTTTCAACTGGCACAACTCCCTTTAGTATTTCTAGTAGGGCCTGTATCTTGTTGACAAATTCTTTTCAAGATTTGTTTGTCTGTGAAAATTTTAATCTCTCACTCAGTTTTTTTTTGGGGGGGTGCATGGCCCTGGAATCGAACCCAGATCTCCTGCATGGAAGGCAGGCATGCTAACTACTGAACTACCCATGCACCTTCTCCCTCAGTTTTGAAGGACAATTTTGCTGACTAAAGAATTCTTGACTGGAAGTTTTTCTCTTTCAGGATCTTAAATACCACTGCCTTCTCACTTCCAAGGTGCCAGTTGAGTTGTCTGAACTCAGCCTATATGTGGTTCCCTTGTATGTAGTAGATTGTTTCCCTCTTGCTGATTTCAGAATTTTTTGCTTCTCTTCAACATTTCACAGGCTGATTAGTATGTGTCTTGTGGAAGGCCTATTTGGATTTATTCTGTTTGAAGTTCATTGGGCTTCTTTGACTTGTATATTTATGTCCTTTATAAGGGTTGGGAAGTTTCCTCCCCTTATATCCTCAACTACTCTTCCTAGCCCTTTATCCCTCTCTTCTTCTTCTCAGACACCAATTATTCTTATAGTTGTGAGCTTTGTTTTGTCTATCATTTCTCTGAAATCCAGTTCAATTTTTTCCATCTTTTTTGCCATTTGCTGTTTTGAGTGTTTGAGTCACTTATCCTGTCCTCTAGTTCACCTCTACTTTCTTCTGTCTTTTCAAATCTGTCATTGTATGCCTCTAGTATGTTTTTTATTTGGTCAGCAAAATCTTTAATCTCTGTGATCTCTGATATTTTTCTATTTATTATTTCAAATTCCTCTTTATGCTCTTCTACAGTCTTCCTGATCTCTTTTATGTCATTAGCCATCCCACCTATTTTATTAAGTAGATTTATATGAACACCTTTGATTAGTTGTTCCAACATCTGTGTCTCATCTGGTTTTTTAATTTGGTCATTAGGCCAGGCTATATCTGTCTGCATTGTGATATGCTTAGTGACCTTCTGTTGTTTTCATTGTGTATAACTATCTTGATTGATTTACTTTGGGAGTTGATTTCCTTCAGTAGTCTAAAGCTTGTGGTTGTGGGGTGGATGAGTAGCAG
This sequence comes from Myrmecophaga tridactyla, assembly GCA_004026745.1. Lineage (NCBI taxonomy): Eukaryota > Metazoa > Chordata > Mammalia > Pilosa > Myrmecophagidae > Myrmecophaga > Myrmecophaga tridactyla. The sequence goes on along the minus strand of PVIY010051723.1, from coordinate 4,218 downwards.
AATACAGGGTAAGGGGCAGGGGTCAATAGTGTGGTGATGCATTGCAGCATAGATATAGGTGCAGGTTGAGGATGTTATGCTGGTGCTGTGAACGTGGGCACCCAGCAGCCAGGATGGATCTAGTTGTACAGTTGCACAGGTCTGCGGGTGTAACCCTAATGGGCAGTGGTCTAGGGCATGGGGCCCTTTGTGTGCATGCACAGAGCCATGACATCAAGTCGGCACTATGTCTGCATGGGCTGGGAGAGGATGTGAACTGGCTGTGCAAGCCAGCTCTTTCTCAGATCTGGGAAGCATGTCTGAGGGCCATGTGCATATGCATGTCAAGGAGTGCCATAAACTGAAGTTCCCAGAGCTGAAGGGCATGATTGGGGGCCATGCTCATACACGGGTCTAGGAGTGCCATAAACTGATGTATCAGAGCTTGGTGGGAGGCAGGGTGAAGCTCTGTGACACTATGGGCTGGGGTAGGTATAGCCTGTGTATGGAGATTAGTGTTTGCAGCCTTTGTGCACTGGTGACATCCTGCAGGGGTGTGGGGTGAGTCACAGGTCATGGGGTTGTGTTGGTGAGGGCAGCACATTCAAGGAATGTGGCTTGGCTTACTTCCTAGTCCCCATCTCCCCATCCTTACACTCCTGTGGGCTCTGAGCATCCATGTTAGGCTTCCAGTTTTCTGCTTCTCAGTTCCTCAACTTTTGCAAACAGGGCCACCCTATGTGGTGTAGAAGACTCTCCTATGTCAGTTCACTCTTGAATTGCTGTCTCAGTTGCTCTCCCATCCCTTTGCAACTTTTCCTTGGAGCAGGGCTGAACTTGACCTATCCTATTCCACAATCTTCCTGGAACTGTCTCTATTTCATTATTTTAATTATTACTATTTTTTTACTTAAGTTTTCTTTCCCTTTGGTGGGCGCCAGTCTGAGTTCACTCCCAATATATCTTTGGGTGTCTCCTTCTGACACTGGAGCCTGCTACTTTTGAGGTTTGTTTTATTGCTGATCTTGTTGCTGTTTTTTTCATATTTTTATTATATTCTTCTTCTTATTATTATTATCTTTATTTGGGGGGTGGTACATGGGCCAGGAGTCAAGTCTCAGTTTCTCACATGCTGGGTGGCCATTCTACCACTCAAGTACCCATGCATCCAGACCCAGCTTCTAATAGACCCTCAAGTGGAATTGTGTCCCCTATATTAGATGCCAGACCTTCCTTTGGCAGGGAATAACTGACAAACCAAATGCAAAAGGAAACTTTCAATGCAAGACTAAGTATATATGAAACTTTAGATGAGTAAAGGAAACCAACTTGCAAAATAACAATATTAAGATAATAAAATGATCTGAAAACAGCAGAAAATCAAAAGCACATAAAAATCCAAGCAGAAATGGCCCAGCCAAATGACAAAATAAAAATTCCAGAAGGGACAGAGAATATGGAAAATCTACCCAACAATTTTTATGAAGAAATAAAGACTATCAGGAAGACACTAAAAGAGTATAAAGAAGAATTCAGAAGATTAAATTAAAAAATGGTAGATTGCACAGAAATAAAAGATACAGTAGACCAAATTAGAAATATACTACAGACATGCAATAGAATATTTGAAGAAGCAGAAGGAAGAATAAGTGATCTAGAAGACATAACTATTGAACTAATGTGTACAAAAAAACCAAACAAACAAATGATAAGAAAGACAGGAAAAATGCAAATGGATCTTAGGTGATCCAAGAGGCATGCAAATAAAAGGATCATTGGTGTCCCAGAATGAGAAGAAAAGAGTAAAGGGCTGGGAAAGTTAGTTGAAGATATAATTTGGGAAAACTTGGAAACTCTTATAAAGACATGGATATCCAAATTGAAGAGGCCCAATGAGTTCCAAATAGAATAAATCTGAATAGGTCTATTCCAAGACACATACTAATCAAACTGTCAAATGTTGACATGAAACAGAAGGTCCCAAAAGCAGCATAAGAAAAAGAATCTACTACATACAAGGGAAAATGCATAGATTGACTTTGATTACTCAACAGGCACCATGGAAATAAGAAGACTGTAGTATGATATGTTTAAGACCATGAACAAAAAAGCTTCCAGCCAAGAATACTTTATACATTCAAGTTGTCCTTTAAAATTGAGGGAGAGATGAAAATCTTGAAAAACAAAGACTGAGAGAGCTAATCAACCAGATTCCTGTCCTACAAGAAATATTAAAAGAAGTCCTATCAGCTGAAAAAAAAAAAACAGATGCGAGAGATCTGGAACAGAGCACAGAACTGAAGAATACATGTAGTGGGAGTTTGAAGGATTTAAAGAGTGAAAAGAAAAAGAATATATAGATCTGACAAATAAAACCTATAAAATAAGAGGGAGATTCAAGAACTGCTTTTGCAGTAATTACTCTGAACACTAATGAACTAAACTCACAAATTAAAAGATACAGACTGGCAGAATGCATTAAAAAGTGTAATACATCTATGTGCTATTTACAAGAGACACATCTTAAACTCAAGGACACAATTAGATTGTAAGTGAAAAGATGGAAAATGAACTTCTGTGCAAGCTGTAACCAAAAGTAACAGGAGTAACAATACTAATATCAGCCAAAATAGACTTTAAATGTAAAGACATCATAAAGACAAAGAAGGACACTACATATTAATAAAGGGACAATTCATCAAGAGGAGAAAGCAGCCATAAGTGTGCACACTCCAAGTCAAGGAGCTACAAAGTGCGTGGGCAAACACTGGCAAAATTGGAGGGAGCTATAGACATATCAACAGTAATAGTGGTAGAATTCAATATACCATTCTCCACTCTAGATAGAACAACCACACAGAGAAACAACAAGGAAATAGAGAACCTAAACAATGTGATAAATGAATTAGACCTAATAGACATCTATAAGTCATTTACACTCTAAAACACCACGATATATCTTCTTCTCTAGTGTACATGGAACATTCTCCAGGATAGATCACATACTGTGACACAGAGTCTGTATAAATTTAATAAGATTGAAATTATCCAAAGCACTTTCTCTGATCACAATGGAATGAAACTGGAAATTAATAACCATCAAAGAAAGAGGTTTCACACATATATGGAGTTAAAAAACACACTCTTAAATAATCAGTGGGTCAAGGAAGAAATTGCTAGAAATCAGTAAATATCTGAATGATAATGAGGATACGGTATATCAAAACTTATGGGATGTGGCAAAGGCAGTGCTGGGAGGGAAATTTATTGCACTATATGTCTATATTAAAAAACAAGAATGAGGGCGGGCAATGGTGGCACAGTGGAAGAGTTCTTGCCTGCCATACCAGAGACCCGAGTTCAATTCTCGGTGCCTGCCCATGTAAAAACAAACAAACAAACAAAAAATCCCAACAAGAACAATCAATACTTGAGTATTTAACTGCTCACCTGGAGAATTTAGAGAAAGAGTAGCAAACTAATGAGAAAGAGCAGTAAACTAACCCCAAAGCAAATGAAAAAGAGGAATAATAAAGATTAAAGCAGAAATAAACTGGAGAACAATAAAGCAATAGAAAGAATCGACAAAATCAAAATTGGTTCCTTGAGAAAATCGTTAAAATTGATGGACTCCTCGCTAGACTAACAAAGAAAAAAAAGAGAGAGGAGACAAATAAAATCAGACATGAGAGGGGCATCATTACCAAAAAAATGTCCAAATCAAATCACCAACAAAAGTTTAGCTTCACTCAGAGAAAGTGCTTTGGATAATTTTTAAAATGGAGAAATTTTAAAAATCATAAGAAAATATGAACAAACATATGCCAATACACTAGACAATTTAAATGAAATGGGCAAATTCCTCGAAACACAAGAATTACCTATACTGACTTGAGAAGAAGTAGAAGACTTCACGAAATTGGTTACAAATAAAGAGATTCAATCAGTCATCAAAAATCTTCCTACAAGAAAAAAGCCCAGGACCAGACGCCTTCACAAGTGAATTTTATCAAAATTCAAAAAATGCCAACACCAATCTCTTCAAACTCTTCCAAAAAACTGAGGAAGAAGGAATGCTACCTAACTTATTTTATGAAGCTAACATCACTCTAATAGCAAAATCAGATAAAGATGAAGAAAGGAAAACTACAGACCAATTTCCTTAATGGACATAGATGCAAAAATTCTCAGGAAAATACTAGCAAGCTGAATGCAATGACACATTACAAGAATTATACA
>PVIY010051722.1:0-15524 GCA_004026745.1 Myrmecophaga tridactyla | reverse complement strand
AAAAATCAAATAATACTTGTGGAAAATTTCATGATTGAATTATTTAAGTAATAACTTTTACAATCAATATTAATAGTGATTATTGGTTAATATTTATTTCACAGTTATTTAGAGAGTACATGAGCAACTATAATAGATTAATGAAAAGGCTGCACTTTGCTGTTGACAAAAATAGCAATGTATCCAAAGACTTTGCAGGGATAATGAGCATATGATAGGGAAACACCTATATTGTCATTAAGTTAAAATTGGAGTAACAATAATGGTACACAAACTGCAAAGGTCAAAATTGGCAATTTATTGAAATGCATTTCAAGAAAGAAAACTGAAAAAAAAATTACATTTCACTGCTTTTGTTACCAAACACGGTGCATGTACCTCCAGAATACATTCTGCATCCCTGTTCACCACTATTCAAGAAGGAATGATGGAAACATCATTCCCAAGAAAGAACACAAAATTGTTTGTTATGAAGGACTTACCTGTAAGTCAAGTCGAAATGTGAGTCTAACTTATGTCAGTTTGTAGTCATCAGAAAATATTTTAAAATTACTCAATTTTCACACCTGTTTCTTACTCAAATTTAATAATACGTTGCGATGTGAATGTGTTTGCTCTCATTTTATATGTACAATGTGCATGAAGTAGGACTAGTATTCAGATGTGTGCTTTCCATTATAATAGGTTTGGATTTAAAATTTCAAATATTCATTTGTGCTTGCAAAATTTAAGATAATGTAATATAAGAACAAGATACAGAATATTGATAAGACATTTCTTATTTATGTCCAGTTAGCAATAACTGGATATGAATACTTAAATTGGCAGGCTTTTGAAAAGACTCATTTAGCCAACAAGTGAATGATACCATTTCTTCCTTTAAATTACAGAGGGAAATTCATTTACTTGGAAAAAACTTCTTTGTCATTGCCAACCACAACACCTTGGATATTATTCTCTTCCAAGAAAAGAAATGTGAGGATATAATTGTATGGACTCCATTTTCAGAGGATATTGCCTTGAGGACATACATATATGAGAAATGTCTGGGTTGCCATCAAATTTGGAGTCATGAAGGATTCAGAGGAATAATATGACCCAGTCACCATGGTCATACTGATGGGCTTCGTGGGTGACAGTGAGTTGCAAGTCTTCCTATTTTTATTATTTGTAGTTATTTTATCTCTTTACTCTGGTAGGATTTGGGGGCCCTGGTTGTATTGGTCATTGGGGATTCCCAGCTCCACAATCTGATGTATTAGTTTTTGGGTGTGTTGTTATTCTAAGATGTCTGCTATCCTTCAGTTGTCACCCCTAAAATGTTAGTTAATTTCCTGGTAGTGAATAAAACCATTTCATTTATTGACTATGACACACAGATGCTTCTGTTTGTGACCTTTTGGAATGTTTTCTGTTGGCTGCAGTGTCTTATGCTCACTATGTAGCAATCTACAACCCAGTGCTGTGCTCAGTTAACATGTCTCCCCAAGTCTACATGCCATTCATTATTACTTCCAATGTTGGAGGCATTTCAGAGGCTGCATTACATGCAGTGGCCACTTTTAGCCTCTTCTTCTGTGCATCTAATGAAGCTAGACATGTCTTTTGTGACATCCCTCCACTCCTTACTATTTCTTATTCTGACACATCAAGCACCTTCTACTCTTCTATTTTGTAGGCCTTATTGAAGTAACCACTATATTAATTGTCCTGGTTTCCTATGGTTTTATTCTGTTGGCCATTTTGAACCTATGTTCTGTGGAAGGGAGGGAGAAAATTTTTTCTACATGTGGCTCTCACCTAACTGATTTGTCAATTTACCATGGGACAATCCCTTTCATGTATGTGAGGCCAAGTACCAGCTACTCTTTGGACCGTGACATGATAATGTCAATATTTTACACCACTGTGATTCCGTACTGACCCTCTTCTACAGTTTGAGGAACAAAGATGTTAAAGATGCAATGAAAAAACAGTTTGAAAGAAATTGGTTCATAATCATTGTAGCATTGAGTAAAACTTAAAAGAATGTTAGATATCAATCCATAACTCCATGATCAGAATCTAAGGAAGAAAACTTCTAAGTAGTGTTTGCATATCTTAGAATATTCTAAAGAAAATATTAATCTGTCCTGTCACACAGCATTTTACATATGTAGATAAATTGCATCATCTGTATGCCAATAATTTTGTTTAAATTGATCCATACTAAATATTCATTGATGAAATTATATTGGTATTATTAGTCTTTGTGTAATTTTATTTTCATTAACTATACTTAGATTCTCTGGGGTTGACAGCTTGATGTAACCTCACGTGGTTTGTGGTAAACCCTCGGCAGTCACTATGAGTGACCCCCCTTCTGGGATTTCCATGAGGGGCTTCTTAGTTATCTCACTTATCCTTGTGCCCTTCCACTCTCAGACCCATTTAGCCTTCAGGACATCCCTTTTTCATGATTTGACTAAGCACAATAAATATTAATCCCATCATTTCCTTCTCATTGTCTAATTACAGAGATCTATTAGATCCATTCTGAAACTTCCAAAATAATATTGAAATGAGATGGTAATACTTACTGAGTGTATAATTAAGGCTCAGGAAAAACAAAGTATAGTTTGAATAATAACTTACAACTGACTGCTATGTACAGATGGACCGAGATCTGAAAAGGTAAAAAGTCTACTTTTGTGACTTCCTTTGATTCAGATTTTTGCTCATTTCCCAGCTCTGCCTTCATCCCCCATCTTCAAGAAATGACATGCATTTGTCCCTGTTCCTCAAAGTATACATCCAATGAGAAAAGCCCTGACAAGTGGTCTCACACTACCTCAACTCACACCTGCTTCTCTTATTTATTCTGCTTTGTTTATTTTTGCTCTAAGATTTGTTCATTTGAAGGGACATTAAGAGTAGAAATTTACTTGTTCTTTCAATAAAATTCAGTCTTTTACCAGCAGGGATGCTTGTACTGTGAGTTCACCATAACAATTCCATGAAAACAAGGAATTCAGATTTTTGAAGTCTGAATCTGAGATCCAATCCAATCATTTTCAGGACCTCAGTTTATAATCAGTTATACAAAGAGAATTCACCTCTGTTGGAGCAAATCCATTTAATAGCACTATGATTTAAATCTACACACATAATTCCTCTTGAAAAAAGGAAACTGACTATAATTGGAGATCATGCTGTCTTATCAAAACGAGTTGTTTGAAACTACACATCATAATATTTACTCTCATGATTCTGACCTTTTGAGGTGATTTTCTGGAATAAAGAAATAGACCACTTCCAAAATATTTCAAAATATATATATCCTACAGAAGTTAAAATGTTTGTAGCATTCCAGGATCATGTTACAGATTCTTTACCACTCAAATCAGGTTTTCAAATTATTAAGGAAAATTTTGGACATGGTTGTACCCTGGTTTATCAATATCAGTTGCTCTTTGAGATTAGCAAAAATAATCTTTCTCTGAGAAAGAAATAGTTTAGTATGAAGTTCCAGGATGTCCTCACTTAGACCCACCAATATATGGCCAACAATTCAGTCAACAAGTTAAGTAAACTTATACCAAGCTAATCTGCACAAAAATTGTACTATCCTCCTTTTTCTCCTAGTAAAGTAGAAGCCAAATAGTGAGAATTCATCAGGACAATATGGAAAATTATATATTTAATAACCAAATCAATAACTTTTCCTTGTTCTTATCAGTGCTTATTCTTATTTCTTATCTCATCTTATTTCTTTCAAGAAAGAATGACTTGATTTCCATTGCTCATATTAGACCTTTCTTTTTATCATTTAACACAGTAATCATTTAGTATTGTTTAATGTGGAAGTTTGATTTATATCTAGATATACCACTACACTAACACTTTAAATTGAACAAAAGCAAGATTTTGTCCGTCCACACAATTGTATCCTCAGAATATGTAGTTCCTGAAACATATGGTTTAAACAGAAAATATATTTTTAATGAGTGGTGAGTCAAGTAATGAGTCACTAGTAGCAATTCTAAACAGCTTATTAGTTACTGGATGATAAGTAAATGTTTTATATACATTAACTGTTTATATCATCATAACAACTCACAGTTGAGAAAACAGAGGCAAATAAACTTTATGTTTTCAAGACTACATCACTCATATAAGTGACACCAGCATTCCAAACTAAGTTTACCAACTATAAAGTCCCTGTTTGTAAGTACTTCAACATATATAATGCAAGAACAAAGTAATCTTTTCCCTTTTTTTCACGGCTTATCAAGCCTCTTGACAGTACCTTATGATATAGTGAAGGTATTTATTAAGTCAATAATAGAAACGAGAGAAAGGAATGTTTTTAAGAATAAGGGCAGAATTGGATTCCATTTTATTTGAGAGATTTTTCAATTTATTAATACATGTAGAATCAGAGCATTTTCCTGAGAAAGCAATAAGATGAAGGCATAAAAAATAGGAGTATAAGTTAAAAAGGTGAAGGAAGAGGAGGAAAAAGAATAGGAGGAGGAGAATTGTAAATAAAAGTCAATGTAGATGTAGATGTAGAAAAAGAAGGAGAAGGAGGAGGGGAAAAGTTGGAGAAGGAGGAAGAGAAAATGAGGAGAAGGAAATGGAGGAAGAGTGTGAAGAAGAAAGAGGGCATTGGAAAAGCAAAGTGGATGAGATCAGTTAGAGCTTTAATGATGTTGAGGTTCCATTGCATTTTCAAGGTACAGCACTGGAAGCCCAAGAAGATATTATACAGACAAGTGTGGGGTTATCAGGACAAGAAATATTTGAAGCAAACATACTTGAATCAAATTAAAAGAGAATATAGGATTTCCATTTATACTTAGGATGTAGAAATCTGAAAGAAAATTGCAAGACATAATTTGTTTGAATTAATGATGGAACTTTGAGAGTTAAAGTTGAGAACACAGGTTTTCAGGAGATAGAAAGAGAGTTGAGATTGGGTATTTGGGCTGAAGGAAAACAGATTGTGCAGTAGGACTGATTGTAAAAGTTCAGAACTGGATAGCATGATACTATCTGATGGTAGCACAATATTTTAAGCACACAGAGCAAAACTGAGTGTGAGTATGGTTGAGTGAGGAGAGCTGAGGATATGTATAACATCAGAAGGAAAGTTAGTGGATAAAGACTGTGGTGGTATGACTTAGCTATGTCTACAGTGAAGAATGATGCCGATTAGTGCCTCATAGAGATTGTGAAGATGTTTTCACATTGCCCCAAATTTTTATAACATTTATTTAATAACATCATAAGTGCTTTATGGAACATATTATAAACAGATAGGGTAGTCTGAATTTAATTAAAACATGAGCATTTCCTGGATTATTATTGTCTGAAAATTAAAAAATCTGATGAACATCATTGCCAGCAAAATCCAACAGAATCCATTTACTAAATCATATAAATGCACATAAATGAGAGCAAGGCATGGACAGTTCATAAAAAGATGAGAAAATATAAAGATCTTATAAGAAAGGACACAGTGCATGTACAGGATGAAAGATTAGTCTAAAAAGTATATTATTAAAAAAAAATATATATCAGACATTCCTAATTGCAAACAAATAAAGATGAATTGCAACAAATATAGATGCAGATACCATAGACTCTTTGCACTGTCCTTCTATCTTTCTTATTTATATCAACACACATATTTTATATAAGATATGGTCTGAAATATTTTGAAGACAAAATCCTTTTGTTCATGGTGGTATGGGAAATTTCTGTGTATTTTAAAATTTTGACCATTTAATGATAAAGAAAATAATAATGGAATAGAACTTGACAAAATATGAACAATGGTTTTTGTTTGCCATGATCAATTTTAAATAATAATGATATAAAACAGATAATATTTATCCAGCCCCTACTGTGTAGCAGGCAATATTCACAGGACTTTAGGTATATAATGTGATTATACCAGGAAAAATTAAAAGACCTTTGCTTTCTTATAGCATCTTCCCCCAGTTATGTAACCAATGCCTAACTCTTGTCATAGTTTATTTCTCACACCCTCTTACTTGGAAACTGTACATTTCTTCATGGCTTGTGTTCTTACTGCATTGAGTAATTAAGCCAAGTTGTTGAACTGCAGACTGTCTTTAGCTAAAAAACATTGACAATTACTAGCTTAAATTATCTAGTGAGGAGGATAAACAACATGCAGAGACACATGAGAAATTTCTTCAGAGAGAGAGATCCTATAAGGTACAAAATAAGGATAGAAATAAGATTTTAAAATGTGCACACATAAACACAATTTTAGAAACAAAGAATTTCTTTAACAGGAAGGAATTCATCAGTAGAGTCAATACAGCTGAGAAATAATGAGAGACATTAAAGATAGGCCAAAAAGAATTAACCAATCATAGAGTTAAAGAAAAAAATCAGAGTGGGAGAAAATTATCCAAGAGCTGTGGGACATTATGAAACTTTTTAAATATATGTTGTTAGAGTTCTACAATAAGAATAGATAGGAAGTGAAGCAGAAGAAAATTTTCCAAAAATAAGGAAAGACATAAAGTCATAGGGCCACAGTTGTCAGCAAACTCCCAGGGAAAATAAACCCAAAAAGCAAATCAACTGACCATAAAACACATCTAGATTTATCAGACTCACTTTTGAAAAACAAAGGCAAGTATACAATTACAGGCAGCCAGTGGGAAGTACATATCATATAACTAAGAAAGAGCATATTTATTATGAGACTTGCCATTTTTAATGATACAAATGAGAAGAAAATGAAAGATATATTTAAATATTGAAAGATAAGCACTCAGTCCAGAATAAGTAAATTATATTAAGTAGACCATAATAAATTAACAAAATGTAATAATCTCTAGGGTAAGTGAGCATGACATATGCAATAATAAAGGATAAGTTTATAAAAGTGTGTATTAGGGCAAGATCATATTCTAGCTGAAGGTTATTGTAACATTTTGATTTTTACTCCTAATCTGATGTAAGACTTGCAGGTTTATAAAGAAAGTGACATGATACAATATAGATTTTCATAGTAATTTTGAGATTAGACTCAAGGCAGATAAGGCAGAAAACAGCAGGCAAGCTAGAAGGGTTTAGCAATAATTTAAAGATGGCGATGATGGTTCTTTGGGCCAGTAAGGTAGCAAAAGTGGTGTTGAGAAAGAGTCACAGTCCAAATATGATATGGTGATGGACTTGATGTGAGCCATGTGACATAGAGAATTTGCAAGGATCATGCTTAACTCAGTGTGAACAAGTACTAGTATAGCTTTTCATTACCTGAGATCAATTTTAGATATTGCAAGAACCTAACACGAGAGTCATCTTGTGATGTAAAATATGTTCATTATATACCTAAAGTCCTATGAATATTGTCTGTCACACAGTAGGGGCTGGATAAATATTATCTGTTTTATACCATTATTATTTAAAATTGATAATGGCAAACAAAAACCATTGTTCATATTTTGTCATGTTCTATTCCATTCTTATTTTCTCTATCATTAAAGCATTAAAATTTTAAAATACATAGAAATTTGCCATACCATCACGAACAAAAAGATTTTGTCTTCAAAATCTTTCAGACCATACCTTATATAAAATATGATATGCATTGATATAAATAAGAAAAATAGAGGGACAGTGCAAATAGTCTAGTGTTTTCAACATTGCCCAAAATTTTCATGCATTTATTTAATAACATCATAAGTGCTTAATGGAACATATTATAAAAGGATAGGGTAGTCTGAATTTAAGTAAAACATAAGCATTTCCTGGATTATTATTGTCTGAAAATTAGAGAATCTGATGAACATCATTGCCAGAAAAATCCAACAGAATCCATTTACTAAATCATATAAATGTACATAAATGAGAGCAAGGCATGGACAGTTCATAAAAAGATGAGAAAATATGAAGATCTTATAAGAAAGGACCCAGGGCATGTACAGGATGAAAGAGTAGTCTAAAAAGTATATTATTAAAAATATATACATATCAGACATCTCTAATTGCAAACTAATAAAGATGAATTACAATAAATACAGATGCTAGATAATATAGACATAGTACATTAATATGGATATTATTTAGGATAAGTAAAATTTTCATATAAATTCAGGATGTGGAGGAAATAATGCACATTTTAATTATTTGAATAAATTAATTAACTGTGATGGAACTAACAATAAGTCATTAACAGTTTATTTCTAAAACCAGTTTAAATTTATTTCAATATTTCAAAAATAATTTAAGAAAATTAATATAATTCTACAAAGAAATTTTTAATATTAGTTAAAAGAATACAAATCACTTAAAAAAAATAAAATAAATATCTAAAACCACTGCTGAAGTTTAGATGAAAATAATCAAATACAGGATAATGAAGAAAATATACTTTCTTACATATACATTGACTAGTAAATAAAATAATATTGCCGTTCCAGATTTTGTAGAGGAATTTTTAAAAGGAAATTTTAGCAACCAAAGTGACTAAAATTTATGGGCTATCACAAAATGTGTATTCATGATCAATTCTTAGCTTTGCAAATTTTCTTTGTTAAAATATTCAATACAAACGAGATAATTTAACTCAATAATTCATTTCTTTTTTAAAGAACATTCAAGAAAAAGGAAATGATTATTTTAATCTTATCAAAATTAAATGAAGGGGGTGGACCACTGTGACTCAGCAGGCAGAGTTTTCGCCTGCCATGCCAGAGACCCGGGTTTGATTCCCAGTGCCTACCCATGCAAAAAAAAAATTAAATAAAGGATTCTCTCCTGTGATGCAGGAGACCTGGGTTCGATTCCCAGAATCTGCCCATGCCAAAAAATAAATAAATAAAATTAAATGAAGGAATATTATTTACTGAAGCTTATTGATACATCACAGTTTACTAGGGTTTTCACATGGTTAGCAGGTAGCTATAAAGGAAATATTACTGCAAGGAGATACTTAATCTCATTCATTACAAAACTTCAGGTCTTAAAGCATTGCAAGATGAGATTCATAATGCCTTCACAAATGTAACAAGAAAACATTAAATTCTCAAGTTTAAACAACAAAAGATTACAAAATTTATAATCATGAATGAAAATCAGAAACTGAAAAACAGAAATAAAAAATGACAAAAATTTTGCATATGTACATGTAATATGTATATATACATATACAAGATTAGTCTAGAAAACCATAAACAAAACTATCAAAAATGGTTGAGATATGTCTGTTTTTTAATAATTCAAAATAGCTTCCAAATTTTCTTCAGTGTTAACAAATAAACATATACTTTTTCCAGAATTTAATTCTCTCATGATATTTTACTTTGCTCTAAGACCAAAAATTGCAGGGCTCTTTATCCTTTTTAGCTATTTGTTTATGAATAGACTAAGTAAAAATATTTAGAAAACACCTGTGAATATTTTCATAACAAAAGCTATTGTGTATTCAAAATTTTTGAGAATGTAAGTATTCTGATGAATTGGCTATAATTAATTAGTGTTGCATTAGTTATTTCCATGTATCATCTGATTCAATCTTTAACACAACTCTTCGGATTTAGTTATTTTTCTTGTACAGTTCAGGAAACTAGATTTAAAGTTTCAGCGACTTAAATAAACTGCAGTGCCATGGAGCTAAAAAGTTGGCAGATCTAGAAACTAAATCTTGGATTGTCCAGCCAAAGTATCACTCTTTATGACTAGCTATATTTCTTCTTCAGAGAATAAATGGTATGACTTCTGAATATGAGCTCCATAATAAAATACTCTGAAATTGGAGCATGCATGAGGGTTTCTCTGATACAATTTGAAGGATAACACTCCATTTTTTACACAGTAGTTACTCTATAAAGCACATATATTTAAATCAAAGATTTAACACATATTTCATGGATTCCATTTACTATGTAGATTTCTTAAACATATACTTGGAAATGTTCAAGAACATGTATGATCTAACAGAGGATGTCTCAACAGAAATGCAAACTAATTAAAGGATTCTGTAGGTAAGAGTGACCAAGTAAATATCCAAACAGGAAAGAAAGGGCAGATGAAGTTAAATGTTCATCAGCACTGTCATTTCATTGCCTGGAGCCCTCTTTTTTCTGCATGACTCAAATGAGAGCATTTTTCACGTCTCTATTCCTAAGACTATAAGTTAGCATAGGGGTCATCATTGTATAAAACACAGAGGTCACCAGATCTCCTCCCAAGGAGTAGGGCTGCTTTGGTTTTAAATAAGTAAAAATCATAGTGTTGTAATAGATGGTGACACCCAGGAGGTAGGAGGCACAAGTATAGAAGGCCTTGTGCTTTCCTGAAGTGGAATTAATTTTCAGGATAGTAGACAGAATGGACCCATAGGATATAGAGATTGTGATAAAAGACACTAAAACATTTAAACAAGTGAGAATGAGTATCATGATTTTAGTATCTCAAGTCTCAGTGCAGGGCAAGGCTAAAGTTAGGTTAAGTCACAGAAAAAATGATAGATTACATTTGATTTGCAGAAATGCATACTGTTCATGAAAAGAATGTTGACTGAGGATTCCATGACGCTGATCACATAGGACCCAGAGATGAGGGTGTGGCAGAGTCTTGTGGACATAACACGTGGGTACTTCAAAGGGTTGCAGATGGCCATGTAGAGAGAAGGAAGAATTCAGTGACACATGGCAAGACAAAAAAAATGCATCTGGGTAAAGCAGCCCATGAATGAAATATACCTGGTGAAAGTCAATAAGTTCTCTAGGGTTTTAGGTGCGATGACTGTTGAGTAACTGAGGTCAAGGAATGACAGGTGACTGAGGAAAAAGTACATGCAGGTGTGAAGCTGGAGATCCAGGTGAATTACCAGTATCATCCCTGCATTTTCCAGTATTGTAATTAGGTATATAAGAAAAATAACATAGAGAGGACCCACTGGATCTCTTCAGAGTCTGTCAATCCCATCAGGATGAAGTCAGGTTACTCCTACTTCACATTGTATTCAACTGTTGTAAAGTGTTGAGAAATCAAGGGTGATATTTTGTTGAACGTCTTCAAACCACTTTTTGTTTACAGGAATAATGTAGCAGTTTTTTAGATTCATAGTTTTGTGATTCTAGAAATTCATGATAAAGTGATAAAGAATTGTTGCAATATATGGCTGAAAAATGAATTAGTTTGCTAACTGTGAATTAATTATATATCATTATTTGGACATTATACACTAGAGACTTCTTTATATTGCAGACTTAGAATGAATTTAACAATTTATTAACATATTCATCCACATGAAAATATTATACCATATATATTACCTTTGTACACTTTTTTAGATTAGAAAATGGCACAGAAAATTAAGTAACATCTAGAATCTCAACAATTAAGTGTTGGCTCTGTGATTCTACCAATTTGTTTGCATCTAGAGACCATGTTCATAGCACTATATTCCTACTTAAAGTTAATTTTGGAATAACAAAATAAAAGTACTAGATAAATAACAAACAATAATAGAGAAATGCATGCAATATTTACTGCTCTCATATTAGTATACAATATCATTTAATTCAAATGACAGATCATAAAGTAAACCTTAGACTATTTACTGCAATGTATTCATACTACAGATCACTCATTACTATTAATTTTCAGAAGATATGTTAACATATTATTTAATCAAACATCCAGCAAAAATATATTTCTCATATATGTACATTGAGGACTCTAAGCCCATCAATTCTATATTTCCATTTCTACAAATCCTGACAATACTTAGGTAAGGCCTACAAGATATACATATGTTCACTATTCTAATAATATCCTTTTTTTTGGCATGGGTAGGCACCAGGAATTGAACACGGGTGTATGGCATGGCATGAGAGAACTCTGCCGCTGAGCCACCGTGGTCCACCCTATCTTCACTTTTCTTGAGATAAACTAAAACACTCTAACTTTTAGATTAATACTTACCCTGAGTCGAAGTTGATGAGAAGCCTCTTACTGCTTATCTGTCTAGAAATTTGTCAACTTCAAGTTTGTCTTATAAATAAAATATGTAAGCCATTTAAGGTGCCTGAAATTTCTATGATGTAATATTTGCTTCCATTGAGATAATTTTTGTTTGATTTTATTTTGCATGATTTTTTTGTTTCTGTTTTCTTTTTTAGGTAAAATAAATCAGCATAAAAATGTTGTTCAGGTCTGGTCAACTGGAAAGTTTGCCTGGAAATTATATTTCAAAAATATACCAAGAACAACTGTGAGTACAAGCAGAAGAGAGAATCCCTTATCTTTCACCTTGCTAATACCAAGTCTCCTCTTATATTGAGGATTTCTGATAATGCAAACATTTCATCATCTCTGGGACCATTTTCCAAGGAAGATTGTTTGGCATGATTCCAAGGATAAAAGTTTAAGGACTAATGCATCTGTGTTAGGTTTATAATAAACAGTTGCCTTCCCCTAGGTAGCCACATAATGTTTAGTAACATATTTTGGTATTCCTTTGTTATGCTATAAATTATGACTAGGTTAAGGGAAGGTACTTATAGAAAAACACTTAATTTGAAAGGCCAGATCCTTAACTGCCAAGGATGGAATACCACATTTTTCAAAATGAAACATTTTTACATTAAAATTTGACATTATCGTGAGTGAACATTGCTGATTACACAAAAATTAGAATAAAACAAAATTCAAAGAAGAATGTAAAACTCATTCATAAATGTAAATCTTTAGATGTATTTCATTACAATTATTTTCCTTTGTGTATTTAAAGCTTATTAATATGTATACTTATGTGCATTAATATTTATACTTATTTATATGTATACTTATAATATAAATTATATATTTATAATATGTATACTTATTTATATGTATACTTACACACTTATAATTTTGTTATATGTTATAATTTTGTTATATGGTATTTCAGTTATATCCTTATTATTAAATATTTATAATACACTTATGTTATATTAGACTTTTATGAAACTGCAGCTTCATGGATTTCTCAATGGCTGATGCAGCATAATTAACTTCTTTCTAGGAGTGTGTACCTGCTACTGAATGCACACAATATTTCTGGCAAATCTACCATCTGTGGACTTACAGAATGCCTTATCCACTATCATAGTATTCCACACAGCATTGCTTCTGATTAAGAAACCTGTTTCACAACAACAAAGTGCAGGAATGAGCACATGCTCATGGAATTCTCTGGTCTTACCATGTTCTCCATCATCCAGAGGCAGCTGGGTTGATAAAACAGTGGAATGACCTTTTGAAGAATCCAATTACAACACCAACAATTTGGCAATACTTTGCAGGGCTGGGGCAGTGTTCTCCAGGAGTCTGTGTATGCCCTGAATCAGTGCCCACTGTATGGTGCTGTTTCTCCAATAACCAGGATTCATGGGCCCAGGAATCAAGAGGTATAAATGGGAGTGGAACCCCTAATGATCTACTAGAAAAAATATTGCTTCCTGTTCCTGCAACCTTAAGCTCTACTAGTCTACAGTTTTAGTTCCAAACAGAGGAGTGCTCCTGCCAGTAGATACACAATGATTTCATTGAACTCAAAGTTAAGATTGCCACCCGGCCATTTTGGGCTTCTCATACCACTGATTAAACAGGCAAGGAAAGGGATTACTATACTATCTGGGGTGCCTCACCCTGGCTATCAAGGGGAAATAAGACCACAGCTACACAATGGAGCTAAAGAGGTTTCCTGGAATACAGGAGATTCGCAAGGGCATCTCTTAGTACTTCCATGCCCTGTGATTAAAGTCAATGGAAAACTGCAGCAATACAACCCAGGCAGGACTACCAATGGCCCAGAAACTTCAGGAATGTATGTTTGAGTCACCTTATCAGCAAAGTACCATGGTCAATTGAAGTGCTTGCTGAGGTAAAAGGGAACATGGATGGGTTGTGAAAGAAGCTAGTGATAAATATGAACTATGACCACTTATCCAGTAACAGAAATGAGGATGTGATGGTTTAGATATTTCCTCCTTGCTATGTTATGCATATGCTTGTATTTGTAGATGAAGCAAATATCTTATTTTCTTCTTATCGTATAACATAGGTTGTACTGTCCATGTTAGAGTATTTAAGTTATAGGATATCAAGTTTAAGAGTGAATGCTACCTTAGGACTGGCACCCTGTTCTGGAGAAATTTAGTGTGTTTCCAGTTGTACACAGGACAGTTGGGTACTGTTATGAAACATATGTTTGTTATTGCTCTTTATTTAGAGATTAAGTGTGGTTTAAGATGATGTGGCTCATTGCTAAGTTGACATGGGGTGGACTATGATGGTTAAGTCCTCGTGTCAGTTTTGCCAGGTTATGGTGCCCAGTTGTGGTCAGGCAAGCACTGGCCTAACTGTTATTGCAAGGATATTTCATAGCTGGTTGATAAATCAGACAGCTGGTTTATTAATCATCAGTCAGTTGATTGTAGCCGTGATTGATTACATCCACAATCAACTAAGGGTATGTCTCTCACAAAGGAGATAATCCAATTAGCTGGATTTGAACTAATCAGATAAAGACTTTTATGGGAGAAGACAGAATTTTCATTGTTTTTCTTCAACCAGTGAGCCTGTCCTGCAAAGTTCATTGAGACCCCTCATTGGAATGCCAGCCTCACAGCCTGGCCTATGGATTTGGGACTCTTGCATTCCCATGGTTGCATCAGACACTTTTATAAATCTTATATTTACAGATATCTCTTGTTGGATCTGTTTCTCTAGAGAACACTGACTTATACAAAAGTTAAGGAAAATATTCTGAAAGCTGAAATAGGAAACCAATGTGTTACTTACAATGGCATATCAATTTAAGTAAATGCTGATTTCTCATCAGAAACAAACAAGGTTTTTTGGTTAATATGTAAGACTTATTCACACGCAAGAAGTCAATATATTGAAATATATAAAGTACTGAAAGATAACAAACTATCAGTCATGAATTTTATATTTACCAAGCTCTTTCAAAATTGTGGGAGAGATCCAGACCTACTCAGAAAAACAAAACTGAGGGAGTTCATCACCAGCACACTTCTGTATAAGCAGTGCTAAAGTGATGTTTTCAGATTGAAAGGAAATGATACAAGACAGTAGTTCAAAGTGACACAAATAAAGGTTTACATTAAAGTTATCATTTTAGGTAATTATAAATCCCTGCTTATTTTAATGTATTGTTTGGTGTAAAATCACATCTTACTTCATTCAGGTGCTAAAATAAAAATGCATAAAAAGTAATGATAAATCCAAGTTTTTGAATATACAGTGTACAAAGAGATAAGTGGTAACAAGTAGAAAAAAAAGATGGGGTAGGGAGTAATGGGGTGTAGGAAAATATTACTGCATGCTATTGAAGTTAAGCTGATATCAAACAAAATATGATAATTATATATGTAGTTTATTAAATCTTAACTCCATGTGAACTACAAGGAAAATAGATGAAAACTATATCTAGATAGAAATGAGAAAACAATCAATATGGTACATGTTCTGGTTTGCTA
>PVIY010051721.1:0-15539 GCA_004026745.1 Myrmecophaga tridactyla | reverse complement strand
GGGATGGAACCCCAAAATTTGCATTTCTAACAGGTTCTCAGGTGCTACAGATGTTGCTGTTTCAACAACCACACCTTGAAAACCCTTGTACTACTGTAATATGCTGTTGTGTTCTCTCTGACTTCCCAGCTCTGGGCCCTTGCTTTGTTTCTTCTTGGAATGCCTCTCCTACCCCCATCACTCCTGACCTCACCTGTTGTTCTACTTGTCCTTCAAGCAAAAGTCACTGCCACTTCCTCCAGCTAGACTTTTCCACTTCTCCCCAAAGTTCCTCATTCTCTCTTCAGTGAACCATCCATGGGCATGTTCACTCAGCATGCACACAATAAGCACAAAGTAGGGGCTAGTGTCTCTCAGAATGCCCAAGATGCAAAGATGTGTAGCCTACAGATCTTGCATTTGAGAAGAACCCACTCAAGCTTCTCATTCATTCACTGAATTGAAAACTCCTTGATTGTGAAAACTGTACCTTATTAATCTTTACACCCCTAAGAGTCTGGTACACATTTAGGCACGTAAACAGGTTACTTCTTTTTTTTAATTGACTCATTAAAAATATTTACATATTCACAAATATTTATTAGATGTGCCACGATGAATGAAGCAAACTGATCCTGGTCTCCCTCATTGTAGTGACAATTCTAATGATCATTGGAGCTTATTCCTTGCCAGGCACTATTCTAGTGCTTTACATTTATTGGTGCATTTAAACCTCAAAGCAAGTCTATATGGTGGTCACTGTTATCACCTTAGTTTTATATTGTGGAAATCTAAGTGTTCTACTCAACTTCCAACAGCTGTATGAAAAGGCATTAGAATTGTGGACCCAGGATATCTGACCTCTGGAACTGTGCCCTTTGCAGCAAACACTATAGCTAATGAAGTTTATGTTCCAGCAGGGGAGATGGACATTGAAGATGAAGGATTAGTGAACTTCTAATATGTCCTGTGAAAGAGAATCCCAGGGCATTATGACACTGTATGATGAAAGGGGCAAACCCAGTCTCGTGGGGAGAAGGGATGGCAGGGGAGGCTCCTTGGGAAACTGATTTCTAAGCTAAGATGTGAAGGATTAGCAGGTACTAAGAAGGCAAAAAGGAAAGGCAAAAATTGGCATTACCCAGAAAGGAAATAGCATGTATTTAGTTGGAAAGAGGTGTGAAATGTTTAAGGAACTGAAGTAATACTTATGTAGTGAAAGATGCAGCTGGAGAGAAATGTTGGAGCCAGATTATTCAGGCGCTTAAAGATCTTGTTAACTTCTGAGAATTGAATCATATCCCCTCAAAGACATGTTCAACTCCTAAACCTTGCTCCTGTGACTGGAACCTTATTTGGAAATAGGGTCTTTGAAGATGTGATTAGTTAAGATGAGAATAAATGAGATTAAGGTGGGTCCTAATCCAACATGACTGTTGTCCTTTAAAGGAGAGGAAAAGTTGCACAAGGATGTAGACGCAGGTACAAGCACAAGGGGAAAGGATATGTGATGATGGAGACAGAGATTAAAGAACTGCAGCCACAAGCCAAGGAATGCCAAGAAGTGCTGGTAAACTACCAGAGGCTAGAAAGGGGCAAGAATTCTTCCCTACCCGTTCCAGAATGAGCATGGCCCTGCCCACACCTGGAGGCTCTCAGCCTCCTGAACAGTACAATAAATTTCTGTGGTGCTTTGTTACAGCAGCCCTAGGAAACTAATGCAGTAGGGATCTTAAAATTCCTCCTAGGAGCAATGGAAAGCCATTGAAGTGGTCTAAGCAAGGCACTGATGTAAGATATACACAGATTAGAAGGGAGCAAGTATGAATGTGGGGAGGCAGATTGGAAGGCTACTGCAATAGTCTAAGCTAGAGAAGAAGGTGGCTTATATTAGGGTGCTAGCAGTGGAAATAGAGAGGATAGGAAAGTTATTAACTAGATTAAGGAGAAAATATAAACAGAGCTTGTTTAATAGGAGTGAGGGCTGAGAGAGATGCCAAAAATTATCCCCATTTCTATCATGAAGAGAGATGCGATAGTAACCCCTGTATTGAAAACTGACTGATAAAGAAAACCAGCCATGGAGAGATTTAGGAGGGGAATTGTAGGCAGAAAAAAAAAAATCAAGTCCTTAATTAAGCCCTGATATGGGAATGAACTTGATATGTAGTGGGATGCAGAGGAGAAGAGGAGAGTGCAGGAGGAGGCAGGGCTCAGGTTAGAGAGCTTGTCAGCCAGGGCAGAGAGTTCCCAATTATTTTAAGTGAAATGGGGGGGCCACTGGGGTGTTTTCAACAAGACAAAGACATAAAATGTGTGTGCTTAAATATTGTTTTAGCTGCTATGTAGAAAATCAATTATAGAGAAATAAGAGTTTACTTGGAAGATATGCAGGAAACTGCTACATTAGCCAGGTGAGGGACACGGGTGGCTTCAACTGGAATCACAGCAAGGGCAGCGGAGAGAAGGAAATGAAATGAGATTATTTCAGAGGTACAGTTGGTGGGACTTGCTGGTGGATTATATTTGGTAGTTAAGAGAATGAGGAGGTTATATTTAGGCTTGAACAACTGGTAGATGGTGGTGCTTGCTATTTACTGAGATGGGAAATGCTGGAAAAGAACAGTTCAGATGGGGTGAACGTCAAGAGTTCTGTACTTTATGTGTGAAGTCTGAACTCCTATTAGACTTCCAAGTGAAGAGGTACACTGACAGATATATGAATCCAGAGCTCAGGATCAGGGCTAGGGGTGTAAGTTTGGGAAACTTACTTAAAGCCAAGTGGTTGGATACAATCATATAGTGAAAGTGGCAGGAGAAGAAGGCATAAAACCAGGCTCCTGGGTACTTGAACTTTTAGAGGTTGAATTAGGTGCCCCAGAAAACAATATGTTCTTAATCTTAATCCATTTCTTTGAGCCTCTTTTAGTTTGTAAAAGCTGCCAAAATGCAACATATGAAAAACAGAATGGCTTTTAAAAAGCAACTTTATTAAATTGCAAGTTTACAGTTCTAAGCCTATAAAAATGTCCAAACTAAGGCATCCATGGGAAATATACCTTGATTCAAGAAAGGCCAATGGGTCAGGAACACCTCTGTCAGCTGGAAAGGCACATGGCAATGTCTGCTGGGGTCCTTGGCTTCTCGTTTCAAATGGCTTCCCCAGAGACATTTTCTTTCTTCATCTCCAAAGAGTGTGGGCTCTGTTGGGTCTGCTGGCTCTTTCCAAAATGGTTCCCTCTTAAAGGTGCTGTGGGAGCCACTTAAAGGGCTCTAATAAGCAACCCCACCTTGAATGGGTAGAGACACATCTCCATGGAAACCATCAAAGCAAATGTTACCACTCACAATTGGGTGTGTCACAGCTCCATGGGAACAATCAAGAAGATCCCATCGAGCAATATTGAATGAGAATCAAAGGACATGGCTTTTTTGGGATATACCATAGATTCAATTGGCACAGGACCTGATCCCATTATAAATAGGAACTCTTGAAGAACTTTTTTGTCAACGTGTGGCCCAACTGAATGACATTTGACCTTAATCTTATTACTGGAGACTCTGTGAAGACAAAACCAGGTGAAGGAGCAGAAGCTGGAGTCAACATAACCTGCAAGAGAAAAGAGAAGACACTGGTGTGATGGAAAAGCCAAGGACCCTCTCCCCCAAGGATCACCAGCAGCCAACCCCAGAACACCACAGTCTTCGGGGAGAAAGCATTGCTTTGCTGACAGCTCAATTTCAGACCTGTCCTAGCCTCAAAACTATGAGGCCATAAGCTCCCATTGTTTAAGCCAACTCATTCCGTGGTATTTGTGTTCATAGCCAAGAAACTAAGACAGAAGGCAACAAAGGCAGTGAGAAAAAAATAACCGGGGAAGGTCAGGAAAAAGAATCTGAAGATGGTATTGTCACAGAGAAGAGAAGAAAGCACTCCTAGGAGAGAGGGGCCAAATGTGTGACAATCAAAGGTTAGGACGAGGCCAGGGAAATGACACTGCACATGGTCACTAGTGAGCTTGACAAAAGCAATTTTAGTGCTTTGGTGGCAATGATGGTCTGATGGAATTGGAATGAGGAGACATGAAGGAAGTTGTGATGACTTTTTGAAAAGCTGTACTTTGAAAAGCAGAAAAAAAGTATACCCCGTATATACTTCCGTGGACACGATACAGAAATGCCACAGCATATTTGGGTGCAGGGAAATAGCCAGTCAATAAACTGATGATGTAAAGAAAGGGAGAGAGAGAAAAATTACAGGAGAAGTACTTGAGAAGGTCAAAGGGGCTGACATAAGTGGAAGGATAGCATCTGATAGGAACAGGGATAGTCGGAGAGAAGGAATTCTATATGGGCACAGATGTGGTTAGGTTGGTAGATTTGGTGGGCCAATTAATTAGTATTCATTTCTGCCCCAATTTTTTCAATAAAGTATGAGTTGAGGTCATTAGCTGAACAGAATAAATAATTCTGTATAGATGTTTTAATGAGAAGATTAGAAGATATGGCATAAGTCATATAAGCAAACAGCAAAGAGAACTCCCAGGGAAATAAAGTAGGGCTGAACAGCACTGTCCACTAGAGATTGTGGTTAGCAATGGTAAGCGAGACCAGTCAGCACAATTATGTGATTTTTCCAGCAACATCCAGCTGTTCTGGTGAAGGCCTGGAGTAGATGGATAATTGGTTGAAACAGGGTCAGAGATCTGCCAGGCAATGCACTGAGGGCAGAGCGAGAGTTCCAGTCACCTTCCACTCACCCCATGGGTGAGGCAGGCAGCCACCGCCACCAATTGTACAAGAGGGCCGAATGCACTGGGCAGGTGAGACCGGCAGCACTTTGTTAGTCACGCACACCCACAGCCCGGGGGGCAGGACACCACACTCAATTCAGGGCCATACACAGGCTGCACTTGGGAGAGAGCAGACTAGCAGGGGCTGTGGGAGGCAGGCTTCATAGTGACAATGGGGAAGGATAACGCGTGGCTTGCCTGAACAACTCTGTGGGTTGGCGGGGAAGTGAGCTCCATTAGGTTGAGGACCGGATGGGGTCCAGCTGGCCCCAGCTGGTGGGGAGCCTTTTCCTGGGTGGGGGTCACATCTGATGAGAGCAGGGGCACTCCCAGTTAGTCCTCTGGGGTTATGGGAGACTCTTAAGGATGTCGAAGCAGCACATGAATTCCAAACATTAAATACAAGGGGCGAGAAAATGAAAAAAGTGATTGCAATGATAGGCTATGGAATCAAGAGTGGGGAAGAAGGGAAGAGAGGGAGATTTCTAGATGAGATTCAGATAACATTTAAGAATCATTGCTGGGAGCAGCCTACAGTACATAAGCCAGAGGGATAGAATTGCCACAGTTAGAGATGGTGCTTGAAGTCAAGTTGTATTTGCCACAATCACTTATTCAAAGCCCCTTTGACCAGATAAGTTCTCGATTCAGAATGTTTCAAATTTCACAAAAGAACTATGGTCTATGTGCCTATACTACATAACATCATTTGGGAGTGGATCCGGGCAGGACCCTGTAGGCAAACACATTATTATTTCCATAGCAAACTGTGAATTTTCATACTAAGTAGGATAAATAAAGACTATAAATAGCCTTGCAACAAGTCAGGTCAGATTTTCTTGCCAAGTGAGTTTCAATCTCGTCAAGTTTTGCCTCCCAAGGAGTGGCCAATACATAAATAAACCGATGTTTCAGAACAATTTGAGTTTGAGGATTGCAGATAGGAGGTTGTGAATACAATCTGCAAACCTGCAGTTTCCACCACAGTCTGTGCCCCAAGTCGTTTGATTTTTTTTATTATTTCTTTTCTCTTCTTCTGCAGACATGTCACACAATCTAACAGCACCAGCCCTGAGAAAGAGAGTCACAATGCTCAAACAATAGGCAAAATTTTAATATGCAATTTCTCTGAATATCACACATGGGCCATTGCTCATGCCATGAAATTAAAGTCCACTTCCAAATTTTACACACAATCCAGGAAACAACGTTCTATAAAAATATGTGAACAATAGTAGAATTGCTTCCGCGAAGATGGGAAAGGGGGGGGGGCATAATCCCAGAAAGTGCCAGCTCTGGAGCAGCCCTGGTCAGCCCCAGCCCTGGTTGCCATTTGTGGGGAGGATCCGCCCCACAGCTGTGTTTCAATCATCTTTAGAGATTGTCTCTCCCAGCCCTGAAGTTACTGAATTGTAATCAAGAAAACAGTTGAATGTGCTGTGAAGTATACATCATGCTCCATTGTGCAACTGTGTAATTACTATACATACTGGACCCAGATTGACTGAAAACTAGGGAATTAGGCAAAGTTGTGGCTAGTCCTGGACCAAATCCAATGGCAGATGAGCAAGATCCACCTGACATTTTGCCGAGGTCAGGCCGGTAGGTAACCGAAAGGGGCAAGGAGAAATTGAAGGAATTACTTGAGTGAAAATTGAGATTAGGAGGTTGATGAGAGTGGGGAGTTTTTCAGAATGAGCCTTAGGAGGGTTTGTTCATAAACAAATGAAGAAGCAAACAATAAACCAATTTCAGTATCCTTATGCTTTTAGGATATCCTTATGCTTTTAGCAGGGTTTCTAAGGAGTTGATAAGAGTACCAACCTTTTCCTTTTTTTAAATTTTATTTAATTTTAGTTGTTTTTTTTTTAAGATAATTTTTCTAACCCAAGTCTCCCTGACCAGGCAGAGAGCCACAGAGTTTACACTGAAGGTTTGTTAAGTATTTAATTTTCCCCAAAACTTAAGAAAATCATGTATTTAATTATGATGAGGCTGAGCAAGCTAATGACAATTTCATGAATATTCTTGACAAAGTACATTCCAGATGGGAGAAAGAGCTTGAGCAAAGGTATAGAAGTAGGAAGATGCATATGTTCAGAGTGTCACAGGTCCAGCTGGGCAGAGATAAGAGGTGGAGGGAAAGGGACAGAAATAAATATTGCTACCCAGTCTTGAGGCTCCTAAGCACCACCAGGCTGAGGAATAGGAATTTTTAACGTTTACAAAAACAATGCTCTTGAAGGGTTTTGTTTCAGTTTGCTAAGCTGCCTGAATGCAATATACCAGAAATGGATTGGCTTTTATAAAGGGGATTTGTTAAATTACAAGTTTACAGTTCTAAGGCCATCAGAATGTCCACACTAAGGCATCCAGAGAAAGATACTTTAACTTCAAAGAATGGCTGGTGTCTGTTACATGGGAAGGCACGGGGTTGGCATATGGGGTCCTTGCTTCTAGCTTCTGATTCCAGTGGCTTTCTCTCCTAGGGTGTGGGCCCTCACTTAGCCGCTCTGAGCAAAACTCTGGGTTTCATCTTTTAGCTTAGCATCTTCTAGGGCTGGAGATTTTTTTCTCCACAAGCATCTGTGTCCAAGTTTCATAGGGCTTCTTTGTAAGCATCTCTGTCAGCCCTCCTAGCATCTCTATGTGTCTGTGTCTAAGCTTTCTCCAAAATGTTTCCCCTTTTAAAGAATACCAGTAAACTAATCATGACCTACTTTGAATGAGTGGGGCCACAATTCTGTGTAAATAGACTAATCAAAAGGACACACCTACATTTGGGTATGTCATATATCCACGGAAACAACCTAATCAAAAGGATCCACCCTAAACAATAGGTCTGTCCCTACAACACTGGATCAGGATTAAAAGAATAAGGCTTTTCTAAGTTACATAACAGTTTCAAATCAGCACAGAATTTAAATAGGAAAATGGTATTTTAATATTTATAATGCTTGTTCCATAGAACTCAAACCACTTTAGGTTCTGTGGAGTCATTATATAGTCTATGGCTTTAGGGTAACATCAAGTTAACTTGAGTCTGAATCCTATTTTTTTCTGACTTCCAAGACTTGGAATCTATAAATTTGAGTTTGCCAGAGACTCAAACACTCTGCACTTCATTTTATTTATATGTAAGTAGAGGTAATAAAATTAATCTTACAAAGCAATGATGAGGATCCAATGTAAGAATATATAAGCCATACTGCATAATATATGACACAACATAGAAGCTCATTAAAAATCAGTTCTTCTATCTTCCAATCATTAAAATATCAGAAAGAAAACATGTCCCATGAAAATCTTTTCATTATTTCTTTTTTTAACTTAACAACTTTTATGTGGCAATGTTCTGGACCCAAGAACACAAAGATAAATAAGACAAGCCCCTCTTCTCAAGGATTTCATAGCCTAGTAAAGGAGGCAGAAACACATCAGCAACTAGAAAATCATGTAAGGAGAATTAACAAAATACTGGGGAACATAGAGGAAGGGAAAGCAATCCTGGTCAATTGTGCCTGGGAAAACCTCACAGGGAATTAGTATTTGAGATGGGTTTCAAAGCATGAGGAGGTGGAAGTTTGAGCAAATCTCAGAGGCATGTATGTGGGATTTCTTAAAGCAAGAGGGTAAACATAGTGAACTAGCCCAACATGAGCCTAGAAAATAAATGAGACCAGATTAGTAGAATTGTTTTTATCCTACTACAAGTGCTTACTTTATTTTACACACAAGGAGAAGAAACCAAAGGCAGAGTTAACATTTTAGACAGGGGTAAAATATGGCAGGTCGGAGATGGAAAGAGAGGAGAGAGATGGCAGAGCAGGGAAATTAATAAAGAGGTCACAAAAAAGAGTCCTGATAAGCCACACAAAAAGCTAAAACTTGATCAATCAGTGGGAATGGGCATGAAACAAGCTAAAAGTAGAATAGGTCTTAGAGGTCAGAAAAGGAAGGAGGAAGATCCACAGATGCCTCCAAGATCCCCAGCTTTGGTGATTCGATAGATGGAAATTTTAATGAGGCAAAGAGCCCTATATGGAGAAAAGTTGGGTTAAGTGGACTGAGAAAAGTAATGTTTTGAAGCTGCATGTACCCCAGAAAAGATTACATTTTTAAAAATCCATTCCTGTGGGTGCAGACCAATTGTAAGTGGGACCTTCTGATTAGGTTATTTCAATTGAGAGGTGATCCCCCTCATTCAAGGTATGTCTTAATCCTCTTACTAGAGTCCTTTATAAAAAGGTAGAGGGCTGATAGAAAAAGAAACACAGAGAGAAGTTGAGGGAGGAAGCTACTGAAGCCAGAAGCTGAAAGCAATGAAACTCAGGAGAGAAGGACCAGCAGATGTCACATGTGCCTTGCTATCTGACAGAGGAGCCCAAGCTCACTAGTATCCATTTTTCAGGGACAAAGCATCACCTTTTGATGTTTTGTGTGCATTTTTATAGCCTAAGAACTGTAAGCTTGTAAGTTATTAAATCCCCATTGTAAAAGCCAACCCATTTCTGGTATATTGCATTTCATCAGCTTTAGCAAACTAAAGCAATGAGAGAGATGAGATTATTTGGGACCGCTTGGATTTGAACTGGTTGTTCAATCCAGATGAAAATAGGGGTCTGAAGTTCAGTGGAGAGATCACAATGGATTTGAGGTACCACAGTTTATAGATGATGATTGAAGTCCAGGATGTGACGAGGTTCAACCATGAAAAATTGTAACATGAAAGAAATAGGGCCAAGGATGGAATTATAGGGATCCATGAGGAGCATAGTATGAAAAATATCAAAGGAGCAATATCAGTGATACAGATAGAAAGAGAACTAGGAAAAGGGTTGTTTGGGAAGTCAAGGGAGAAAGCCAGAAAAGACCAGCTATACTTTAAGCATAAAGAAGATCAAAACGTGTTTAGGGGGGAAAGCACATTCTTTTAATGGCATTTTAAAAATAAGATGAAAAGCTTGTCTGAAATGTTATTCTCCATGTCTCATTATGCAATGGCTTCCAAATAGAAAAAAAAAATCCTGAAGAGAATACTGGATTCCCCCATTCTCAGATTATCTCAATGCCACCATTTAGACTTCCTGTCATCAATTCTCTTTGTAATAAATCAATCCCACTTAATGACACAAGATACATTTTCCTGAAACTGTATCAAACATGCTATTTCCTACTCAAAGAAGCTTGAGTACTCCTCCTTGTTTACAGAATAAAGTACAAATCCCCTTTCCTTGGTATTAAAGCCTTCCATATGCAAGCTACAATTCTATGAGTTACTCTCTCACGTGAATCTTCTCTTTCTTGTCTGCTTACTGTCAGCGAACGAATCTTGCACATTTCTGCCATTAATAATTTGTCAATTTGTGATATAATTCCCTCTGCTCTCCAAACAGAAACAAATAGAAACTCTGCTATATAATTCCTATACATTCTTGAAGGCTCAGCTCAAATTCCTTTGCTAATGAAGTCCTCCCTGTCTTCCTAGACCTCTTAAAGTTCAGACCAGAGCCCAATAGGCTTGAGCTGAATCCCTACATGATTGTGGGATCTTTGGAAATGTCTTTGGCCCTCAGTTTCCTCCTCTTTAAAATGAGGTAGTTTCTAAGTTCTCAAACTCTAAAATCATTCCATCCTTTACTCTGCAGTGTATGCACAGCTGAAGGCATAGAAGTCTCTAAAACAGAAGGAAGTGAATTAAAACCAAGATATGGACACACACATATGCACACAAAAAATAATCCAGTGAGAAATGAAACTGGAATTCTTCCAAAGAAATGAATGTGCTAACAATTAGCACTTCACCAAACTAGGATTTGGGGAAAAACATACTTAGGAGAGTACGGTAAAATAGGTATGGACCAATTCAAGTATTTCACAAAACTGGAAGCTAAAGTCCAAAACAAACTTAAGTTTCTGGGAAAAATAAGTCAATAAAATGGACTGAAGATTCCTATTACCTGATTTCTGTAGAAATCTTGAGATTCAGCTCATATCACTCCCTCCACCCCCCAGCCCCAAGGTATATGGCTCCATCTTGAGGTATAATAGCTTCTCAAACCTTTCTGAGGATACTAATTATAGTTGTGTATATTTTAAATTTGTCATCTGTCCTGAATTATCTCTCTTTCCTTTGGGGTCAGTTTTCTTTTCTGGTGTTCTCTTTAATGCTACAGATTTTTCTCAAATGCCCAGTGACCCATGGTTGGCCTTTCACACTTAAGAACGAGGGAAGAAGAAAGCTGTTTATATGTCTGCCTTTCTACTGTACAATAAGCTCTTTGAGAGAAAGTGCTGTGTTTTGTTGACCATTTTTGCTAAAATACTCTTCCAAACTTGGCTGGATACAGTATTAAATGTTTCATACTTAGAACATGGTAATCGATCTGCTCTTTTCTACCCATCCAATATTTAGAGCAATCGTGACATTCAAAACCAAAGGGGGACTGGATCAGTTAGGAAATCATATTCTGTGACCAATAATTATCAAATCACTTACCTTTGTATTGCAGATTGCAAGTCACAGACTATAAGAACAAATGGAGTGGTTTCACCTGGAAAAGAACAGGCAGAAGAAAGCAGGAGGGATGGTATGTGAAAGGTATATTCAAATATTTGAATGGTTACTGTGAAAATACCATCTAACATTATGGCCACTTACCCAACTATACTAGACACTCTTCTTAAAAAACTAAATATGTAAATCTCTCAACTGTATAATTGGGAATAAGTACTACATTTTCCTCTGTTTCCACTCCCATTTTACTAATGTGAAAGCTGAGAGACAAAACTATTAAGTAAATTACCTAAAGTTACACTGTCAATTTTGGTAAAGCCAAGATTTATATGCATGCTGGTTATTTCTAGAGCAGCTATTTAATGTCTATAGATTGCTCATGCATTCAAGGCTTTAGGATTTAGAAATGTGTGAAATTTATGAACAATTAGAGTTTCCTGGTGGTGGACTTACAGGATCAAATGGCAGGAATGTCAAGAGGGTATGTTTGTAATGATTGAGAAGTTAGATTATGAAGATCTCCTCCAAATTCAAAAGTCTCGGATGGCATTTTAAGTATGTATATTTATCTATTCTCTCTAAAAGGAATCGATAATGCCTTATATTTTTCAATGTTCTCCCCTCCATACTGTTCCATGTACATAGGAAGCACAAATATTTGTTGGGTGACTTTGGGATACTTTCCACTGGCTAGTCTTTTAGAGCAGGGTCGATTATCTCTTCTCTGTGATGTTTAGCATGAAGGCAACAGAACAGATTGATGACTTCTAAGGCTCCCTTCCAGGGCTATGATTTGGTAGAGGACAAAAATAGACAGGAAAAAGCACCAACATCCTTATGTCCTCCTGTGGCACAGTTGGAGAGTGCTATGCCAGAGTTTCTGATTTTAAAGGTTGCTTTAAAAAAAGATAAAATGGAGTTCTGAGTAATTCTTAAAATGGCTTATTGATCATATCACCCAGGTTTCCTCAACTCCACCCTAGACATACAAGAAATATCAAATTGGTGT
Organism: Myrmecophaga tridactyla; assembly: GCA_004026745.1. Taxonomy (NCBI): domain Eukaryota; kingdom Metazoa; phylum Chordata; class Mammalia; order Pilosa; family Myrmecophagidae; genus Myrmecophaga; species Myrmecophaga tridactyla. The sequence goes on along the minus strand of PVIY010051721.1, from coordinate 3,241 downwards.
TGGGAAAAGGAACCAGCCTTTCTGATGGCCTCAAGTACATGTCAGGCTTAACAGCAAGCTGTCCAAATATTTCTGGACTACAAGATTCAAAGACAAGTGGAGCAATCATAAAGATTTTGCCAAACAATTGTCAGCAATATGAACAAATCTGAAAAATTATAGCCCCACTCTAGATAGTTGAAACCATTTCGAAGTGCTCATTTTGTCTCCAAACAGTTTCAATCTGATATAATAATTAGCACAATGTAATAATTTTGAAGCTAAAGCTACTGGGGTCACTTTGCCATTGACCTTATGCTTGGGTATATTATTGTTCTGTTTTTTAATGTTAAATGAAACAGTAAAAAAAAGTTATTAAGAATTGTGAAAGGAAGGTGGACAACAGTGGCTCAGTGGCAGAGCTCTTGCCTGCCATGCTGGAGACCTGGGTTCGCTTCCCAGTGCCTGCCTATGTAATTAAAAAAACAAAAAAAGAAGGAGAAGAATTATGAAAGAAAAGGAGTAGAGGGAAACGATGATAACTCTCCAAATCTACTCTTGAAAATGTAAAAATAGTACACTATACACAATCATTTTCATCCAAACAGCAAAAACATACCAGCATTGTTTGAGGAAAGAGAAATACATGCCCTGGCTTTAAGACAAAGTGCTGAGAGTACATCAAGTCTTTGAGAACATCAAATGATGCAGTAATAGTGGAATATGGTTAATTTGAAAGTCATAATTATGCCCATATTGAATAAGACAGTCCCTAACTTCCAAATAAGTTTACAAATAAAACCCAGTTGCCCCTTACTTGCTGCCTGCTCATTACCACAAAGCCATCCTGGACCCACTGTTGACACACTTTCTCCCTGATCCTTTTCTTGAAATTGATGAGCTCCGCTCTTAGGACCCCTCCTTCCAGCAGCTATGAATGCTATTAAAACCCCAACCTAGCCACACTTTGTAGCCCCACTCTCTAGGATCTTCCCTTTGCAATCCCGCAAAAGCAACATACCTGCCAAAGCCTAGCTTTTGCTAGTCTACCCCTATTACTACACTTTGACTGATCTTCCTTTACTCTCTTCAAAAAAAAAAATTAAAGCAGGGCTTACGGCTCTGTCTTAAGTCATAAGGGGCCTCAAGGCTCAGAGGTACCACTAATGACAGTTCAGCTATGTGTGAGTTTAGACTATCTCGGTGGATTGCCCTATGATATCGCTCCCATGGGCAACCGTGAGGAATCCTAGAAAACTAATTCTGAAACAGATACTTAGAGTATAACCCATTCTTGGGCTGGGGACCAAACATGATAATAATCACCCAAAATAAGCAGCAAGAGCCAAAATTACAGAATTAAAAATATTCCACCAGGGAAAGAAGAGGAACTAAAATATTGAGAACATATTTTTAATGGTTATAGCTAGAGAAAGAGAGGGTCCAATGGAAAGAAAAAAAAAAAAAAAAAACCCAGCACATTAAGAAGGCTTTTAGGTGAAACCACTAGCTGTGTAGAAATGTCATCAAGGGAACACCTGTGAAATGCTGACAGTCAGTCGAACAGATCCCAGAATCCTCTACCAGTTTAGGAATCAAGTTATTGGAAGTATAGCATCTTTGGGGTTTAGACTATCCTTTCTGCTTTCTATTAAAAAGTGTGTCAGCAGCAGATGTTACCAATAACCAAAAAGGAAAGAAAAGAAACAAACACAATACTCTTAGTTCTTCTTGTAAAAGAAAAACACTAGAACTAACAAAAAAATAACGAGGTTAGGGCTAGTGCCGATCTAGCTGGAATTGAGAGCCCCATGAAAGGTCACAATTGTGTTGAGCATGTGATCTCAGGACCAAGAGGATTTGGAAGCCATTCAGCTTTGACTTTATACTGTCAAAGTGTTTGCGCTTAATTACGAAAGCTCTTGGGGGCTCTTCCTCTTCCCTTTCCAATGTGGAGAGTCATCAGTAATGGAAATTACCTGGTTGTGAGAATAAAAAAGACAATAGGTTGGACCCCAACCAGGGAACCAACATGGTTCTCACAAATGACAACCTAGCCTCGGTTTAGGGCAGCAGGAGCTCACTCTGGGGGATTTTTTTTCTATCAGCCGAAGTATACCCACCTGGATCTTTGTAGATGTGACCTTCAATTAAGGCAATGATTTCCTCATTACCCATTTTCCACAGGCTTATTTTACAGAGCTACTCCCAGGGAGCATGAAATGGGAAAACTCAGAAGGAGAAAGAAAAGGGATTTTAAAATCAGGAGAGTCTTTACAGCCTCGGGGGGAGGGGGGTGCAGGGGGGAAGGTGGAATGTTCAGGAGCCATTACAACTTTATTTTATTTACTTTGTATTCCAAGGACAGCCTTTGCTAGGGGAGTGGGTTGTCAAAATCGTGGCAAATCTATGTTCTCTTAGATAGATGAAGAAGCTCCTCTTGCTTTGGATCAGCAGGCCACTGAGGCATGTTTTTATGTTAGCAACAAAAGCTGTCTCCTGGATTTCATAATATTGAGAATGTTTGCTGGAACCATGGCTTCATCTGTATGAGCCCATCCAATATCTTTATGAATAACTGAAAATCGCCCCCAGAAACCTTCTCTGTCAAAAGCTCGGTACTCTGTAGGTAGAGCTCCCAACTCATGAGCAGGTCTATTAATTCAGCTCAAGCCTGGTCTGAGCAAAATCAGGACAGAAAAACCTCTAAAAAAAAAATAACATACCCCTGGTGCAGAAACTGGAGATGACATAAAAGGAGATGCACGATCAAAATATGTTACTGTCTTCCATTTTGCTTAGTACCAGCAGCCCTCAATCCCGAACCCCTCATTAGAAGTGGCATTAAGGGGCAGAACTCCGGTTTGCTGCAAGTGCTGTTCGCATTAACAAGGATATCTAGAATGGCAGGATGTTTGCAGAAAACCTGAAGAGAAACAGGCACAGGTTTGACCCACGTTTTCTCAATAAATCATTTCCTTTCCTTTTTTATTTAGTTAACTCACAAAGAGCCTTCATGATGAATATTCCCATTCCCAGCTAAATAAGAATAGTGACTTCGCCTACACTTTCAAGAACTCAGAGAATGCTTTCTGTGGTGCGTGCACATGCATACACATATGTGTTTTGCAGTTTTCTTGCTTCGCTTTGCTTTGTGTTTTTGGTTATCTCCTGCCGTTCTCCTGATAGTCCTTCATTTCATTTCTTAGTTGTTATTGAGAACTGACAGTAGGTCCCAGATAGACATAGGGCATGATTTCCA
>PVIY010051720.1:0-15605 GCA_004026745.1 Myrmecophaga tridactyla | reverse complement strand
CTCAAGGTGGAGGGTAAACCACGATTGCAAATTAACTGGGACATTTGTTAGTTGCTTGCTCAACAGGACTTGTAAAAGAGCTTGTAGAAGAGCTCGCCCAATATTAACCTCATAAATGCCTGCAACTTCTCACTAACGAGGGGGAGCAAGAAAAGCTCTATTCTCAGGCACAGATGTCCCTCTTGCCAGGAGGCAACACACAGTATTTTTTTTTTCTTTTTCTTATAATATCTTCACATAATAGTGGCCAAATTCCAATTAGCTTATGTGACTGGACCCAGTTTGGTCCTCTGGGAACTGGTTAGGGATCAAAGGGAAATTCCTGAGACCTATATCTCTTTATTAAAGTACACCACCTTCTGGGAGGATAGCCAGTCCTCCCAGCTAGAGTGCACATTTCCATTGTTTCTTACCAAGGTCATGCAATGGCAACATCTTGTGCAGAACAGATTCTCTTAATACGATAAATTTTAAAAACCTTTGTGCTGGTTTGAAATGATGTATGTACCCTAGAAAAGTCATGTCTTAATCCTAATCCCATTTTGTAAAAGTAGCCATTTCTTCTAATCCCTATACAGTATTGCATGTTTGAAATTGTAATTAGATCATCACCCTGAAGATGTGACTCAGTCAAGAGTGGTTGTTAAACTGGATTAGGTGGAGACATATATCCACCCATTTGGGTGGTTTTTGATTAGCTTACTGGAATTCTATAAAAAAGGAAATACTTTGGAGAAAGCTGAAGATTCAGAGAGAACAGAGAAGAATGATGTAGCCACAAGAAGCAGAGTCCACCAGCCAGTGACCTTTGGAGATGAAGAAGGAAAACACTTCCTGTGGAGCTTCATGAAACAGAAAGCCAGGAGAGAAAGCTAGCAGATGATGCTGGTTTGCCATGTGCCTTTCCAGATGAGAGAGAACCCTGTCTGTGTTTGCCATGTACCTTCTCACTTAAGAGAAAAAGCCTTAACTTCATTGCATGTCTTGAACCAAGGTATCTTTTCCTGGATGCCTTAGAGTGGACATTTCTATAGACTTGTTTTAATTGGGACATTTTCTCAGCCTTAGAACTGTAAACTAGCAACTTATTAAATTTCTCTTTTTAAAAGTCATTCCATTTCTGATTTATTGCATTCTGGAAGCTAGCAAACTAGAACACCCCTACACAGATGTTCTTCTCTTACTCTGAAATGTGAAAATTTTAATTTATAAGACAGGGTATGATAAGACCTAATACAAGAGAATTTCTTTTTATCATCCCCAAAACTGGTCCACTTTAATTCACACAGTTTCCTAAGTCGGCATGGTCAGGGGTCAGTTTGACTTCCCAGTTATCAGTAAAAGCTTTCTTAAAGTTAGACATCATGCACTGCAATGGTGTCAAACTGACATCCCCTCCCATACTGTTGGTGCCAACAATCAGGCAGAGGGCTTACAGACAAACAACATAGGGTTTTGAACAAACTGTTGCCCCATTCAGTCTGGCCTGGTCCTTAGCAAGGTCACAGGAAATGCAGGGTCAGAACTCAGTCATAGCCTGGTCCATGGCTCCTATGGTCCAGGACTTCCTTTCATTCACATGATCACATGAACACATTCCAACACTTCTCCCACACCACCCTACCTGGAACCAAACCTGAAGACTTCTATTTCCCCTGGTCCTCCAACTGGAGACCAGTACTCAGACAGTCTATGGGAGGTGACCAGTCTCCCCTAGCCTTTTACCAGGGGGCTGAAACTGATGCACCCAGGTGCTTACCAGTCAGACAGGTGGTGTTCCCAGGAACCTGAATCCAGAAACTGTCCCAGATCCATCACTGCTCCAGTAGTGATGAGTGCCCCAGTCAAGGAGGTCAGGAATCCAAAAGATGGGGGAAAGCCCCATTGTTGGCACTGGCTTCTGTTGGGTCTCTAGTCTAGGAGGTAAGCACATCTTTGGTCTCTCGATCCCAGACAGGCCCCCAGAAATGTTGCATAAAATCAGGAACAAGGCTGCAAGCCTCCAGGAATGTTACACTGAAACAGAGCAAAACCAGGGTCAAGGTTCCGAAGTTTCAAGGAGTAGGTATTATTCATCTATGGCCATAGGGCTCAGCTGAGTAGGCTCTGAAAGTCTGAGCCCTGAATGGGGGCTGACACAAGATTTTATAGACAAAATGACTTGTTTGGGGCAGGGTTTTTCCCAATATGATAACTGGCAATGCTCAAGGGAGATGATTGGCTGTGTGCCAGTGATCAGACTCAGAAGGACTGTGAAGCTGAGTTTACAGAAGCAGATGAGTAGTTGCGGGGGAGGCGGGTTTCGCAGGGACTTCTCTTATCCTGCCTATATGCAGTTTTGACCTTCCTTGGGGCCTGGGAGACTTTTTAAAGAGGAAATGGGGGGAGAAAACAAGGGCCTGCCTGCTGCAACAGGAAGTGGCTTTAACAAACAGGGGTTGCCTGAAACAATGTTAAACATATTTACCAACTACCTTCACAACAGCAGCTACAGTAATATTTGATTGCATAACTGACTACTATAGCTAGCCAAGTTGACACAAAACTAACCATCACAAATAGAGAAGAAAATGAAGAAAGAAAATAACAAAATGTGGAGGTGTTTTTAATAAATGCCTCATTTGGATTTGAATTCTGATTTCATTGAATAATATATTATTTTGCTTTAAAAATGTTCAGATCTCTAAAAAGAAAAATAACCTTATTAGACTAGAGATTTCTATTACTTCTGGTACACATCAAAATGTCAAGTTTAACATTGATTACAGCTTATACATTTAACAATGATTACTATACAAACCTCTTTTTCACTTTCCATATGTATTTCAGAAAATATTATGAGTCAAATAAGCATAAAGATTACAAAGTGCCAGGATATGCAATAAAGTGTCAGGATGAATAATTAGATTCTCTGCTGGCTCAGATTACACATAGCCTTTCTTCTGCAGAGACACTCACCCATTATTTCTTTAAGATAATGAAATGAAGCTATTTCTCTAGTTTTAAAGGAACTCCCCTAAGGCACTGCTTATCGATTTGGATTTGTAGGCTCCTATATATCCACACAAGTACTCTTCTGTAAAGTCCCCTACTAGAAAGATGTCCACCATATGTGTGAATTCTGTTTAACAATTTTTTGGCTTATGTTTACATTTATACTTACAATTGAGTTGCCTCCAGGAAATCCTACTTTATATGTAAAAAGCAAATTAATATAAGAAATAGCCTAACTTAATAGGCAAATACTGTTTTTTAATCCAAGCCTAGTGAAGACAAAATGATAGTAAAGAGTACTACATGATTTAAAAATGCTTACCCAATTGTTTAAATAGGAAAAAAAAATGGTGAGACATTTGAAGCCGTAGAAGGCAGTTTGTAGTTGACATCTGCCCAAATCAGAGGAACTGCAATATATCAGTAAAAATCATAGTCAAAATGGTAATTGCAATGTAACTTTAGTCTTATCCATATATTAACTTTAATCCTATTAGTTTTGTAGGTCTGTTTATATTTCATATATAAATTTTATTTTACTTTTATAGGTGAGTAAGGGTAAAAAGCATGAAGAATGTGTCCCCCTTTTTTGGTGAAATATATAAATAACAATATAATAAAAATAAATAAGATGGAAAATCATAAGACTTTACCTTTACAAGGAAATAGCACATTAGAGCAAAATGCAATATCAACATTTTGTTCATTCAGAAGGAAAAGGGCCAAACTTTATTGTGTTATATACATTTTTTTAATTAGAGAAGTTGTTGGTTTACAGAAAAATCATGCAGAAAACAGAGTTCCCTTATGGTTTTGATAAAATTTTGGTCAGGTCATGTGGACTGCATACTGCTTCCTTATCCTTCAATTCTATATAGCTGAATTTACCACATTGCATTTTAATAATTTATTAACCACTTAGTGGTTAAGAGAAAGACCCCTGTAAGATTGTCGAGGTTCAAATCATGGCTCAATAACTGTAGCAGAGACTGGTTCAGATGTTCCCAAATTAATTTCTTTCTCCTAAGTACACATGGCAACCGTATTTACCAGCTTATTTTTTACTAAGTTGGGACCATATGATTCATAAGGAAAATGAATATGAGGGAGGTGGTATTTGCCATTTCTCAGGCTGGTCATAATTTCCCTGTACTATCCCTTACCTTTGCTAACTCCTTCATGATGACCTTGAGGGCCAGGTATTCCTGATATTGTACCTACAATATAGAAGCAGCCTGGATTCCTGGCACCCATTTGCAGTAGAGCTTCTTGAACCATATGAGATGAGAATACCAGCAACAAATAGACCTTTGTTTGGTTAAATGAGTTAGATTCTGATATTCCTTTGGTATAACAATTTGGCCCAATCTGTCCTTCAAAGTTCCTGTTAATAGAATAACCACATGACCTTGGACAAGTTAATCTCAGTGCTCATTGCCACAGTTTACTTGCCTGTGAAATTGGAGTAAAGTACCTACTTCAAGAGTAAGTGTGAGGGTTAAATGAGTTATTTCACATAGAACTCTTTAATAATAGTGGCTGGTGCTCAGCAAGCATTAGCATGGGTCTCCCTCCCCTACTCTATTGGAGTTGATGTCTTTGTCTCATTCAGTTTTTATTTCCAACACCTTTTCACAGTGCTTAGCACATGATAGGTGCTAAATAATGTTTACTTTATTGATGAATCTAATATCACATAAAATTTAAAGTCCTATCTAGTTCATCTCTGGACTGTGTTCAATGTATAGTGCTATTCTGGTTTCATGACATTTGTTAGGAATCTACCCAGAAAACATATAAGTACAGTTTTGTGCAGAAAATATCCTTTCTCTTGGATCTTTAATTTTCTCCATTGTTCTCTACTCTTTTTATAAATTGACCGACATTTGGTAAAAGTCAATAAATGCTTAAATAATAGAAATTAATTTTCTCACAGTGCAGAACACAGGAAGGCTTGCTTCCTCCCAGTTCATTAATTTCTGGCTGACTGATAACCCTTGGGATTCCTTGGCTTTTCTGTCACATGACAATGTCCTCTCTTTTCTGCATTCTGTTGTTTATTGGCTTCTCACACCACCCCATGGCTTTTTGTTTCCATGCCCAATGTCCTTTGCATATAAGGATTTGACTAATGCCCACTGTGTTGGTTTGAAAGGATGCATGTCTCCTAGAAAAGTCATGTTTTAATCTAAATTCCATTTCACAAAGGCAGAATAATCCCTATTCAATACCGTATATTTGAAACTGTAATCAGATCATCTCCTTGGAGATGTGATTTAATCAAGAGTGGTTGTTAAGCTGGATTAGGTGATGACATGTTTCCACACATTTAGGTGAGTCTTGATAAGTTTCTGGGGTCTTATAAAAGGAGAAACATTTTGGAAAATAAGAGATTCAGAGAGATTTGGAGAGAGCAGAGAATGCTGCAGCATCACGAAGCAGAGAGTCCACTAGCCCACTAGCCAGCGACCTTTGGAGATGAAGAAGGAAAACACCTCCTGGGGAGCTTCATGAAGCAGGAAGCCAGGAGAAGAAGCTAGCAGATAATGCTGTGTTTGCCATGTACCCTTCCAGCCAAGAGAGAAACTCTGATTTTGTTCCTCATGTGCCCATCTACTTGAGAGAGAAACTGTGAACTTCATTGGTCTTGAACAAAGGTGTCTTTTCCTGGATAGATACCTTTGACTGGACATTTTTATAGACTTGTTTTAATTGGGACATTTTCTCAGCCTTAGGACTGTAAACTAGCAACTTATTAAATTCCCCTTTTTGAAAGCCATTCCATTTCTGATGTATTGCATTCTGGCAGCTAGCAAACTAGAAGACCCAGTCTCATTCAGTTTGGGCACACTTTAGTTAATAACCTTCAAAGATTTTATTTACAAATGGGTTTACAGATGAAGGAATGGTTTAAGATTAAGAACATGTTTTTTTCTGAGGTACATAATTTAACGTACCTGGGTACTTTGAAGCTATGTATCCCAGAAGACATTTTCTGAAAATTAATCCATTCCTGTCATTGTGAACAAATTGTAAGCAGGACATTTTGGTGAGTTTACTTCAGTTAAGGTGTGGCCCCATTCAATCAGGATGGGTCTTAATCCTATTACTGGAGTTCTTTAGGAGAAGAATGACATTTAGACACCAGTATAGAAACCATAGATGAAGCAGCCAGAAGCTGGATGTCAACAGAACCCATAAGAGAAGTAAGAGGCCAGGAGAGGTTGTCATGTGCTTTGTCAAGTGACAGAGAAGCTAAGAACCAAGGATCCCCAGCAGTCAACCTCAGAACACCACAGTCTTCTTGGAGGGACATCACCTTGATGAGGCCTTGATTTGGACTTCTATTAGCCCCAAAACTATGAGCTAATAAATTCCCATTGTTTAAGCCAACCCATTGTCTTGAGCAGCCAAGAAAAACTAAAACAGATTTTAACATCTCTGAAGGTCCTATTTACAAATGGGTTCACACTCACAGAAATGGATAAGATTAAGAACACATTTTTTTTTTCCTGGGGTGCATAATTTAATTTTCTATGACATGATTAATTTAAATTAAATTGTAGTGCCTTCATAAAGAGAATAGGTCTCCCTGTGTCATTTATATAGTATTCTCAAATTAAAATGCAAGAGAAATACAGACTTGAAATTGCATATATTCATAAGTTAAATAATTCTAGTGAACCTTGTTAGTAATCAGTGTGGAGGATGAACTTATGAGAATTAACCTTTCCTTTGCCTCATGCTCACAAGCCTATTTCATGTTTAGCTATGCTAAAGCTAAAATGAGATGCAACCACCTCTTCATTATGCAGGGATGCATCCTCCTGTCAGCTGTGGCTGCTGCTTTCTTTTGGGAACTGCTCTTTTGGTTATTTACTTATTAGCACCTACACCAGATGTTTAGGGATAGAATTTGAAGTTACTCTGTTAGCATCACTGGCAAATGAATTGATCAAGGAAGAAATTAAATTATTGAATAAATATATTAATTTATTTGTCTGTGGATTTCAAATATGCATACCACCATTGCAATTTCCATAGCAAGTTAAATTGAGAATACCAGATGAATGATCTGGGTTATGAGGTGAGGGAATGTTCACATTAACAAGATGGCAAGATTTTGCTTGAGTGCTCAGAGAAGAATTACAAGTACCACAGCATGTTGTGCAGGAATGAAATGCCAGGACATGGGAAAGATAGAAAAATAAAAATACAGTACTATTAACTTTCTGAATTCACTAATAAATCTGCAAGTTTATTTGCTATACTAAAATATATTCCAGGGCGGCTGCCGTGGCTCAGCAGGCAGAGCTCCAACCTGCCGTGCTGGAGGTCTGGAGTTCGATCCCTGGTGCCTCCTGCCCATATGCAAATTAAAAAAAAAAAAAAAAAAAAAAAGTTAAAATATATTCCATCCTTGGGGGTATCTTTTAATAAGCAATTAACTCTTATGTTTCTTGATAGTGGAGGTATGTAGACTGTTGAATAAGGAGATTAAATCATTTTTACCTGTAATCATAGACAATGATAAAAGGACACAGCAAATACAGCTTCTTATTCTACAACAAATTAAAAAGGAACTAATATTTAAAAATTAAATAAAAAAGAGATAAAGAATTTTATAAATGTTCAGACTATGTTCAATTTTAACTGTTCCTTTCAAAAGCCATCTATGGAGTGGGTAACTGCAGTGATACAACATGAGAACACAGGTTTAGGGCATAATGGAAACTTTCAGCAATGATTGAGTCCAGAAAGGACAAATCTCCTTGCCAATTATATAGTCCAAAAGAGCATGATAATAAGTCTCATCACTGCCTTCTCCTAGAGTGGCCAAAAACCCAGGTGGCTGAAAGCTGCTCCAAGGTGTCTAGACAGATGGCAGCTCTGCACTCCCCACTTTTTGCCAGAGAAGAGAGACAGTTCTATAATGTTGCAGGATCCCTGCCACAGAGAATTCCTGTTCTGATAAGTATCGGGGGCTACATCTCACCTATTTCTGGTTTCTAGATTTAAGGTCTGACAGGATCTTTTCATTAGACTTAACATTTCCCCCATGTTGTATAATGCCACACAACAGAAAAGGAGGTTGGGGGGTTGGAAGGCATGGAATGCTTAGCAAGTGTTTGTGGCTTCCCCAGAGAAGGAGGTGGGGCTAGGTGAAGTGTGGAAGATAACCATTTAACAGATGTCTGTGATTTCCCTAACATCATCTTTTCTTACAAGGCTCTTTTCCTTCAAACCAATCTAATTTTAGACAATAACTTTAAATTTCACTTGAAGAAATTGACAAAAATACAAAAAGAATTATTTTCTCTACTTTGGAAGACTACACTATTATGAATCTATTTACTATAAAACATTTATCAGAGAAACAAATCCATATATTACATTCATAAAATCAAAGACTCTTGCTTCTTTTACCCTGCTAATATTATTATATTAATCTACCACATTGGGTAGGAGTAGTGGGGGGATATTATGCATATATATTATACATACATATACATATAAATGCATTTACTGTACATACACATATTACATAAACACAAACACACACACACATACACACACACACACACACACACACACACCCCTATTCCGGTCTGTTGAACTAACTGATCATCAATAATGTAAAGAGTTATTGTGGATAACTCAGGCTTATTGTGATAAATGTTCAACCTCTGAGGTTTTCTTTCTTTCTGCATATAGAAAATTAGAGCTTAAGTAGTTTCATAATGTTGGAAGTACCTGAATCATGTCTATATCAATGAGACCTTATAGCATCCTCTTGCTCCTCTGATTTCCATCATGATACCTCTTATTATTTGAATACTAAACAGTGATTCACTGTGAAAGTCTGACTGGCTAATGAGTGGGATGAATGGCTGAGAAAAAAATGATCCCCAATATGCCTAAATGACTCAGTACTTGTTGACACAGACAACTGGAATTCTGGCTGTGAATTTCATTTTTTCTCAAGCAAAACTGATTTTCACTATAGACCTTGTTTTAGGTTCCTTGCTGCTAAAGCAAATACCATGTGTCTGAATGGCTTAAACAGTGGGAATGTATTGGCTCACAACTTTTGGGCTAGTAGAAGTCCAAAATCAAGATGTCATCATAGCAATGATTTCTTCCTGAAGACTGGCATTCTTGGGCTGCTAGTGATCCTTATTCCTGGATCCTCTTTCACATGGCAACACACAACGTAACTCTCAGCCTCTCTCTTCTATTTCAGGCTTCATTGACTTTCAGCTTCTGACTGCTCCTTCTGACTTTTGCGTTTTGATTCTGCTTATAAAGTAATCCAGTAATCTAGATTAAAGTCCAACCTGATTCATGGGCACCATACCCTAACCGAGGTAACATCTTGAAGAGATGGAATTTTCAAGTGATGCTTGGGGGAACTATATACGTGCTCTGAATGACAGTGAGAATGCCCAAGTCTCTGCCACAAATGGGAAGTGAAATTTGGCCCAGGGTGGGGGATTTATGGCATAAAATGAGGTGCAGGTTTTATACTCCATCCCCCTCTCTGACCAAAATTTCTTCAAGGTTCTGTTCTTCCTTTCAGCAGCGAAATATACTTACATGTCTTCAGTAGGCTATAATGATAGAATTGCCACCAGCTGACTTTCTAGGAAAAGGAAATAAAATTCACTTAAAAAATATTTACGACTGTTCCTTCCTTCCACTTTTAGCACTTTTGTTCTCTCTAGCTCTCTCTTTTCTCTCTCTCTCTCTCTCTCTCTCTCTCTCTCTCTCTCTCTCTCTCTCTCTCTCTCTCTCTCTTTCTCTCTCTCTCTCTCTCATTCTTTCTTATTTCTCAACAGTCAGGGCATTTTTCTAAGACCATTGTTAAGTGTTTTGATGGAAACTCAGAGAAGGGAATGATGACATAAGGAATTTTTTTGTAATTTATAAAACACTTACACATTTTACATCATTTGATCCTCATGCAAAACCACCTTGGACATTGGTGTTTTTCTTTTCCCCATTTTTACAGATGTTGAAATAAAATCAAGTCTTACCTAAGTAATAAAAATGGTAAAGTAGTAAAGAGCCACTGCAATATATTTCATGGTGTTTTCTCCCACCTTACATGAGTGATACTAAGAAGATATTTATAAACATATAACAATTTATAAGACTAACATTTAACTAATGACAAAATTAGGTAAATTGAGCTTCAGTAATGTTAATGCTTAGATGTTTACTAGGCACATATCTCTCAACTGTTACACTGTAGACTACTCTGGCTCTGGATGTTTATAAATGTAGTAAAAAAAATAGTGCTTGAAATTAAATAATTTCTATCAATATATCTAGAAAAGGAGATACAATCTAGCTATCAAAAATTATTTCCTTCTAATTTTAGAAAGTTTTATTTTATTTTGCATTTATTTTGTATTATTTTGTACTTTCAACATTCAGACTGGAAACTTGAGATACAACCCACTCCCTTCCAGTCCCACAGTAACACTTTACTTATTGTGAATTGGGAAGTAGGAATAAGCAATACCTTAAGGGTGCAGAGAATCTAAAAACCCTATCCAGCTCCAATATCTATGATATATTGTATTCCTAATGATGTGCAGCAAAGCTCCAGACTAGTGTATTTAGAGTCATCAAATTTTAAAAAGAGAGCATTAATCTACATTCAGTTTTTTAATTGATTTTTTATCTGATTCCAGAAAAATTATTCAATGATTCCTATTATACATGATACTTAGTTAAATCAAAATATTTTGTGAACTGGATTTACTCACCAACGATTTTGTATAAACACGTCTATATAAGTTTTTGATACTGTGTGATAAATATTTAATTTGTTATGTTTTACTAAGATATTTTGGCATAGCTATATGTTACTAGTTGAATACCCCAACAATAAAAAATAAATTAAGATTTTTTTTCTTCAGATTGCAAATGCTATTTTAAAAGCAAAAATAAACTCAACTGTATGATAATTGAATGTTTAATGTAAAATACTTTAGTGTCAATTCTTCATTCAATAAGCTTTATTTAGCACATGCTATGTTCCAAGGAATTCAGTGGTAAACAAAACCAACACAGTCATTACTGTTATGAAGTTTATAATGTGATGCAGGTTAAAAACAACAATAAATAAATCAATAAATAATTTCACCTAATGATATCATAAGAAGAAATTAAACCTGATTGATGAAATATAGAGTATTAGAGGTGACCCATAAAATGCAGTGAGGAAAATCTAATTTAAATTATAACATCAGAGAAGACCTCACTGGGAAGGGAAGATTTGTGCTAAGACCTGAGTGGCTAGGGAAATAGCCATGACAGGGTCTGGCACCAGAGCATGTCAGGCTGCTGAAACAGTAGCTTTGGGCAGGAAGGATCTTGGCATTTTCTAAGAAAGGAAAGTAAATCAATGTTGTTTAAGAACAGGAATTAGAGAGATGAGTAGAAGAAATATGGTCAGAGAATTAGGCCGCAGCCCCAACATATACATCCTATATGCTTTGATCAGTAGATTAAATTTTATTCTAAAAGCATTAAATGGAAAATGGAAACTTTAAGCAGGGGATTGTCATAATCTAATTTGAACTTTTAAAATATGACTGCTATATAGAGAATGGATTAAAGGTGAGAATAATTTCAGCCATAAATTCTAAAAGAATAAGTATGATGACAAGATGCCTGTAAACGATATGTTGGAATACTTGATTCATGAGGTGGTTTATTATTTGTTTATTTTTCTGACTCATCCTTTGAACCCTATTCAGTGGGGTTAATTCTATTGCCCATGAAGGCAAAATTAGTCAGTTCCTATGAACTCTGCTCACTTTTAGTCAATAGACATTTCATCATAAATCAGCTATTATTCAAATGCCTTAACACTCATTCAAAATGAGAACTTTTCAACATCTTTCAAACTTAGATTTATAATAAGTGCTGCTTCCTTTTGGGGAAGGAAGTGAAGTCAATATCTGCACTCTCACCCTGCTCAATTACTCCACATTTCCCTAACCAATCTTATTGGCCCTGACCAAAGTTAAAGTATGGAAGGGAATACAGGTGAGAAAATGTGAAAGATGCATAAGGTAATTTTTACATGTTCTTCATTGTTTCACTGGGATAAGCATCTTTATGTTCTATTGGTACAGTAGATGTTTCAGCTGACACATACACTTGTAAGTGCTTCTTAGATCCTTTAGAGATTTCCATGTCTAGGGACCCCTCTCCTGCCATTCTCTTGAATTTTTAATATCATTTTGATTGACTACCAAGAAAACATTATTTTGTTTTTGTTTCCATTATTTCATCAACATGAATTTGTGCATGTTTCTTGCTAAGGATACAGCTGTGACAATAAAGACAGATAAGTTCCTTGCTCTAATGGAGCTTACTTCTTAGGGGAAAAAAATACCCTATTTGATGAAACAAATAAATAAGCAAAATAATTTACAGTAATGTCATGGGCCATGATGGGAATAAAGAGCATGCTGTGACAGAGGCAGTGGACCACAGATGAAAAATGAGTGTTGGGGAGGCTTGCTGTAGATAAAATGGTCAAAAACTGCTTCTCTGAGAAGATAAAATAGAAGCTGAAACTTGAAGGATGGGGAAGAGCAAGTCATGGGAGAAATAGGCAAATAGCATTCCAAACCCAATGGAATAAAAAGTACAAGGCTGTAAGGTGGGAAAAGTCTTGAAGAGACCAAGGAACTAGGAAACTCTGTTAGTTTGGAAGCTGCTTGAATGAGATATTCCAAAAACTGGAATAGCTTTTAAGAGGGTGAATTTAATAAGTTACAAGTTTACAGTTCTAAGGAAGTGAAAGCGTCCAAATTGAGGCACCAATAAGGTTACCTTCACTCAAGAAAGGTAGATGAGTCTAGAACCACTCTGTCAGCTGGATAGTCACATGACTGGCATCTGCTGGTCCCTTGCTCATGAACTCCACTGCTCTCAGCATCTGTTCCTGTGTGGGTTCTTCACTTTGCTTCTCTGGGACTGGCTTTCATCTAGTGGGTTCCTTTGGCTCTCTCTAAGTTAACAACTCATGGTGATGTTTGCTGGACTTCAAGCATCTCCAAACATCTGTGTCTCTGTTCTCCAAGAGTTGGAATCTGTGTCAGCTCTGCTCTGAAGTTTTTGTCGGCTCTGTCATTCCTGGCTATCTCCAAAATGTTTCCTCTTTTAAAGGATTCCAGTAAACTAATGAATACCTACCTGAGAATCACATCCATTTGATCAGAAGGTCACACATGAGCATGTCATATCTTCATGGAGAAAATCTAATAAAAAATTTTGCCCTACAGTATTGAATTGGGATGAAAAGAAGCAGCTGCCTTCACAAGGTTGAATCAGGATTAAACATGGCTTTTCTGGGGTACATAACATTTTCAAACCAGCACAAAGGCCATTGACAAACCATAGCTGCAGGGAAGAGAGTAGTTCAAGATGAAATATGATCCTAGGCATTTTTGCTAGTTTACAATGTTTAGTAGGTATGGAACATTCCTTTATGAAATCTAGATTAACAGTGTGTTTCATATGATAGTCACATTAATAAATATTATATATGTTAATTTCAATATGAAATCTAATTTGTAAACAGTATGATTTTTCAACGATCATTTAAACTAGGCCTTGAAAATTTTGAAATAGATCCACTTTCAAGAATAAATGCAGTTTTTTTGCTGAACAAAGAGACTCCAAAGACGCTCAGCCTGTAAACCATTTCTCCAATCATTCTGCTGAAGAAAGACAACACACTATGCTCAGAGAAGTTTAGCTGCCAAAATGCTGTAAAGGAAGACTGTGCTACTTGCTAAAACACAAATTCTACTTTGGAAATTTCAGATGAAAAAAATGTTGATAGTTCACTGTCTAATGCAGTTTTAAAATGTCCAAAAGCTCTGTGCATTTAATCAAACAAATGATCATATATAAAGTTTATAAAATAGAATCTATCTAGGGAAAAGAGATTTTTAAAGACAATGCTTTAAACCAGAAAGATCCC
The DNA here is from genome assembly GCA_004026745.1 of Myrmecophaga tridactyla. NCBI lineage: Eukaryota > Metazoa > Chordata > Mammalia > Pilosa > Myrmecophagidae > Myrmecophaga > Myrmecophaga tridactyla. The sequence continues at coordinate 1,597 of PVIY010051720.1, read as the reverse complement.
AATGCATACTAGGTTTCACTACAAAATTGAATCAAAGCTTAAGTTTCCAAATAGTTTGGAACTCAGCCTACAAGTCCCACATGAGCCCCAATGTAGAGCTTCACATATCTCTTAAATTTCCCTCTGACTAGACCAATTGCTCTTCTGGGCCAAATTCCTTGAGGAAGGAAGGCATCTTGAGCATCACTGCGCTCCTCATTTTATTCAGGCAAAATTATTCACTTCCTTCCCTGTGCTCCCTTGACATTTTGTAAGTATCTGTTACTTTACTTGCCCTATTGTCATCTTGTTAATTGACCTTGCATCTGGCCCTCTTCCCCTTTCCCCTTTCTTTTCATAGCTACCACCAGTAGGTTAAATATGCAGCACATTTTTCTTCCCTGTCAAACTCCTTATATTTGAAACTCAGAATCTGTTGAATTAGTGAGTGAATGAATGAATCAATCAGTCAGTCATCAATTTAATAAACTATGGAGCATATGAATTGAAGAACAGTTAATAACGAGGAGTGATTCATGCAAACCCATGCAATTTCTTTCTCAAAACTTTAAAGAAAACTAATGTTTGATGTGTATAAAAATTAAACCACAATGATATCTCTCCTGCCTTTCCCCTACTGCGTCTATAAAATTACAACATGCATGTTAAGGAGAATTATAATATGGCAAGCCCCTAATATCAGGCACCATGCTAGGCATTTAATGTGGATTATTTCATGTAACATTCCTAATAATTCCAATCTTACTTTTAGAATTGCATTTTTAAATGCATAAAAAAATTAAGATCTTACAAAGCCAATGAGTTAGTTTTGTGGTTTTCTCCTGAGTCCAAACTACAGTAACTTCTATACTAACAAGGAAGTACAAAATCCATCCAAAGAACAGAACAAATCCTAAGTGTACAGTTCAGAAAAATTCACAAGCTAAACATCCCATGTCAATAAACAAAACATTAGCAGCATTTCAGAAGCCCATCTCAGAGAGTAATTATTATTTTTAAAACAATTAAATTAAATTTAAATTTAAAACAATTAAATTCCTTAATATGGAAAAGGTTTTGGAGATTATTTGAGTCTTTATCTCTCCTAATCTAAAATGTTTTCTTTTCTTCATTAAAATAAGAATGAACTAAGAATTAAGATAGACTTCTGAGATCTTGACTTTGGGAAAGAGCACAAAATCCAGATGGGTTTTGGGTTCAAATTCAGTCTCTGTCCCTCACCAATTATAACTTCATGCAAGATAGCTTACTTCTTTTGGCTCAGATTTCCTCATCTAAAAAATGAGTGCATTGAACTAGTGTTTTTTTTTGAGTTTTGTTTTAACTATGTTCCATGGAGAGCGTGGATTTCCTTGGTGGAATTGGAGATTGGTGAGAGGCAGGTGGATTTTGGGAAAACAGGCCTCATCTTCAGAGGATGTGAGCTAAGGGATGAATCATAGCAGGGCCTATGCACTTGGTTGAGTGGAAACAAGCATGCACAAATAGAGCATTTAAACTCCATAATTGGGATACGTTTTTGTTGTATTATCCCATGTTGTCATGGTTAGGGACACGTGTCAACTTGGCCAAGTTGTGGTACCTGTTTATCTGATTG
>PVIY010051719.1:0-15543 GCA_004026745.1 Myrmecophaga tridactyla | reverse complement strand
AAACTTATTGGAGTTCCCAGCTTGCAGCCTGCCTCACAGAATTTGAACTTGCCCATCCCCGCAGTCACATGATACAATTCTTAGAAAAATCTCATTATAGTGATACATATCTATAATATTTATATTTGTATCTATTTAAAACCCATACATACTGTGGGTTCTGTTTCCCTAGAGAAACCTAAGTAATAAAAGCACATTATTACTGTGGGTTCTGTTTCCCTAGAGAAACCTAAGTAATAAAAGCACATTATTACTTTATTGGATATTATCAATATCCAATAAATGTGCAAAATTAAGTTTAACAAATCAGACTCAGTTATTAAATACTAGCTGTAAGAGAATCAACAAATTTAAAACAAAGATAAGACAACACCAAGTCTTAGACATACTGAAAATCCAATCAGTTGAATATTTTTTTTTTGTTATGGGGTTATACATTTGTATGCTTGCCAGTTACCACAATTGTTTCTGTTTTGCAAACTGGGTTGAGAAAAACTGGATACACCGTCCTCCCCACCACAATCATGACATCCCTACCATCACTGGAGACACTCAAGCAACTGCTACGATGCAAGTTCTTACCACTGGACATAGATACGCCTTTTACAATATGAAGAGCATATTTAGAACCTCTGTGCATAAAACACACGCAGAAAGTTGCTGATAATTTCTGAAGGATTGTCCGTCAAAGATCCAGTACTTTTGAAGACTGCCTATTCCTCCAAGGTCCTCCCTCTTGTCAACCTGAAGTTCTACCTTGTGCAGTTATAATTTTTACATGGTTTATGCTACCATTTCTCATTCAAACATAAATCCCCGTCTTGGCTTCGGAAAGGAATTTTCTAGAAGAACTCTTTATTTCAGCTTAAAGGTATACATTCATCTTCCTGAAACAAAAATTATCAAGGTGCATCAAAAATAAAACTTGCATAATAAATATCCTCCACAAGCTATGTGGTCTGTATTAGCCTCATGTTATGAAACATTTATTTATATTCTTTTAAAACTACCTAAGGCTTTGAAAGTAGGGGTTAAGTATGATGATGATAATAGGAAAAGGATAACTTATTGTTCTAAACCTAAACCTTTAAATTAGCCTTTGTCTACTGGCAGATCTCCAATGCTCCTTACTTTGGTGTTAATTCAAATGTAAAGATATTTTAGTTTTTTTTTTTTTTTTTAGCTTGTTAAAAAGAGTAATAATCAGTTGACTTGGATCAGTTAGATTTTTTCCATCTCAAGGCTCTCTTCCATTATAATTGTGATCTAGTCTTTCTTACAATTTTTATAACTTTTAACCTTATAATGTTATTCCAACCCAAACTTGTGGAATAAACATATAAAACAAAAAGAATGCAAGAAAATTAGTTAATAGATGCAATTTAAATCATTAAATGCTCCCATAACCACTTTATTAATACAGATCTGTGGTATACAAAGGTTAATCCAACCTGGCTATTAATTTCTCCAATTATCATTTTATCTTTCTCTGCGGATATCTATTACCTCTAGCCATCTCATTACCAGCTTTGTTAGGTCACTGTGACTCTATTTTTACAGATCGTTCTTGTAATGTAAGACCATCTAAGTCCAGCCAAATTTTATAACAGTTTCTTGAAAGATTCAAAACAATAGTAAGTACTTGAGTATAGAGACCTTGTTAGAATTGTGTTTTATGATACATGAGGGTGGATACAGTTTTGTTTAGCCTAAATTTTTCACATTTGGGGAAATTTGTAGTTTTAAAAATAATACAAAGAGAAAGAAATGAAGTTTTTTTTTTTTTCCTTCTTTTTCGTCTCCAAAGCATGGTCTTTTCTTGTTCCAGTACTTTTGTAAGTTGCTTGGTGAATAATTTGACCACTAAGCACACCATTTCTAAGGCTTTCATGTTATTGATGCATGAAATTTCTCATGATATACAAGTGCTAAAATAATTATTCAGAGGATTCAAGGAAATGTTGACTTCAACATGGTTATCAGAAATATGGTAATTTGAATTTTAAAAACATATCTTGATGCCAACCAAATATCAGCATGGTTATCAGAAATAAAACCATCACCTGTAGGCTGGAATCCTGTAGCCTTCCTGTTTCCAGTCTTGACCTTCTATATCATTTATTCTAAACAGCAGTCAGATGGGTAACATGTAAATCAAAATATGTTCTAAGCCCACTGAAAATCATCGAAAAGCTTCCTTTATAAGTAATTATTTGATCCCTGGCCTCCTACTTCATTTTGTACCATTCTTTCTCTTTTCTACTATAAAATTTCCATACTGGCTTTTTTGAAACTCAACATAGGCAAAACTCACTCCTCTCTGGCCAGTTTCATTTGTCTGGAATGCTTTTCCTTTGGGGAGGGAGTCACATTACCTACTGCCAATTGTATTTATGTCTTTTCAAATATCATCTTCTATACATACATTTTTCCACTATAATCCAGAGTTGCATACAGATAGAATTTGGAGATCTGGCTCCTTTTCTTTTTCTGAGATGTTCCCTGTAGTAATTAGGTTTGGATGTCAACTTGGGGGTGATGGTGCCCAGTTCTGTTGATGTGGACTTAAAGCAGCAGCATGAGAATTTCAACTGTGGCTAATTGCATCTGTGGTTGGCTGGCAGGAGTGCCTTCCCCTATGAGTCATGCTTAATTTAACTTTCTGGAGGCTTAAAAGGAGAGGTTAAAAGAGAGAAAAGGATCTCGGCACAGCCCAGCACAACTCAGCTCAGAGTTCAGAGCCCTTAATCAAAAGCCAATCCCTCTCTGGTACTTTGCATTCTGGCAGCCTCAGCAAACTAAAACACCCCTTTTTCTAACACACTATGTGTGTGTCCACTGTCCCTGTCTTCATGCCAAAAGCAGCAAAAATGGAAATTTAGGTAACTCCCCTTCTCAGTGTACCTACTCTTCTCCAGAATCTGCCTGCCTCTCTTTATTCTCTATTGCTTTCATTTATCTGCTTTGTGTATTATTCTTTAATTTTATGGTTGTTATCTGTGGAGACTAATCCAGTGGGATCTTAGCAATTGTTAGCGTTGAAAGTATATTCACCTAACACGATGATTAATTCTTAATATTAGAATATCAGTCTCTGAGGTTTATGGATTAGACAAAAAAGCTACCCCTTCAAGATTTTAATCCTTTTACATGACAGGCAAAACAACTTTACAGATTTTGCTTTTTAAAGTTTGGCCCAAGATTATATGACACATCTAAATTTAAATTTGCAGCATGAGGTTAAATTGGCAGGGCTAATAATCAAGAAGACTAGGGGTCAAAATAATGTGACCAATCAAAGTAATGTTTGAGCTGAGGTGCAAGTTGGGGGTAGAGAATGTGAAGCGAGAACAAGAGGGCCAAATATTAAATCTAAGAAGATACCAGAGGAAGAAAAGCAGCTAGAAGAGAAGTCAGAGGAAGTCAGAGATGATAAGGGAGGAAAAAATTATCCACATAATGTAGTGGTTATGCTTCTGTCAATGTAGTGCAATAACTTGGAAAGGATATTTAATTTCACTAAACTCAATTTCTCAATGTTCAAATGGAGGTAAAAGTTTCCTCAATATTTTTTTTTGAGGATTTAATGTCATTCTGTATTTAAAGTTTTTGGCTTTTTACATATAGTAAAAGTTCAATGTACCTTTTATTGCTACAGTGATTTCTTCCATTTATTAACTTATTCTACAAAGCAATACTATTAAATACCTCTTCTATGTCATCCCCAGTGATACAATGCTACATAGGTGTGAGACAGTTCCCACATTCATGAAAATTAGACAATGGACTAGGCAATTACAGAAGAATAAAAAAGCACCTTACTGGAGGCGGCGAAATGTGCTGTGGGAGCGAATGTAGAGCCACATAACCTAGGGGTCTTTCCAGAGGAAATGATGCTAAAGCGAAGATTGAAGAAAAGTCGGAGTTAGCCAGGTGACGGAGGTCAGCAAACAAAGAGTGTTCTAGTAAGAGGGATTACATGAAGAAAAAAAAAAAAAAGACAGAAAACAAAACAAAAACAACAACAAAAAACAAAAACTTGAGTATGAGAAAATTTGGTGAAAAAACCCACCAAAAATAAAATGAAGTACGGCTGGAGAAGGGAATGCGTGTTTGAGGCTGTGGAGGTCAGCAGTAGTTAGACGACATGCAATACTTTTAGCAATGTGACAGTGTTGGAATTTTTCCCAAAAATAATGGGAGACTTTCTATGATGTTTTAAGCAGATTACTGATGCCCTCAGGTTTATGTCTTAGTGGAATTAATCTGGCTGAAGCATCAAGAGTGAACTTGAGAGAAGGAGCCAAACCTGGAAAAGATGTGCTTATCCTGGTGAGAGTAAAATAGAGGTAATAAGGGTAGAGAGAAGTGAATGGGTTTCCAAAATCTTAAGGTAGTTCAAAGCAAATATTAAAACCATTGATCTTTCTAATTGGTTAGATTAATATAGTAACTATTATATTATTCTTTGATTAACTATATAATTATACTATATTAATTATATAATTATACATAGTATATAATTATACTATGTAATTAATCATTATATAATTAATTTGTATATTTGATAACTAAAATACAATTAATAGAATTATATTTAATATAATTGGTTACTATAATACATTTTTATAGAATCTAAACATTTCAAAGTGATAGCTATATAGGCTTTATTTTAGAGAGGTTAGATTTTCAGCTCAACATAAATCTTCATAAAATTTAATTCATATTCAGGGGTGCGAGGATAGTTCAGTGGTAGAATTCCAGCCTGCTACAAAGGAGGCCCGGGTTCGATTCCCGGTCCATGCACTTTACCAAAAAAACAAATAAGCAAACAAAAAAAACGAAAAACCAGACAGACAAAAAAAAAATTCAACAAATGGTGCTGAAAAAAAGGAATACTCACAAGGAAAACGAATGTACAATAACCCTTTGCCATACAGCATTCAAAGGGAAAAAAAAGTTTATTCATATTCTTTCTTGAAATAAACCCAAGATGTTATTTCAAGATAAATAAACACAAAGGTATTTCTGGGACATCCTTCCTGAAATAGAAGGCCCCAAAACTTCTCAGTTTTATTCTGTACTGATATAACATTTAGCATTCATGTTATATTTATATAAATATATATTTTCCTTTAGACATCTCTTCAACGAATAATATGATTTTTCACACTTGGCATCTCACTGCGTGAAAGAAGATAAATAGTGGGAAACACCAGCTGCTTATCTTAATATCTGACTGACAACTTCTCTAGAAATTGTTCAGATATTGAAGACAAGAATAAAATAAATGCTCAAATGAGTTTCATTTCCACAATTATGGATTTTCTTTGATACTCAATTTTTACATATTAAGATTTATACAGGATTAACAGAACCAAACTTTAGTGAGCATAGTACCAGTGCATTCGTTCAGAAGAAAAATATGAAAGTGCTGAATTAGATTTTTCTTGAAGCAAGTTATAATCTTGTGAGAAATGATAATATATGAATTTATAGAGAAATAGCATATAAATCTTTTTGTCATGTTCATTAAATATTGACCATGAGGAATGTGGCAATTAATTATTTGCCAGAACAAATATTTATCAAACACACTTGCACCAAGATACTTGGTTAAAATAGAATACTGGAAAAAGAACCATTTCTGTTGTTATATAATCTGAACACAGCAAATTAAAAGCCTGACGATGTATTTTTTTCATTTCAACAAATGTGTCTATATTATTTTTTAAATAAAAGCCAAAATGCTTTAAATAAATGGAAGTTTCCTGAGCATTGAATTTCAAGTCTTATTTTATAAAAATAATTTTCAAAGTAATAGCTTGAAAATAGTATTCTAATAAAGTCACTGATGAGAGGAAACTAATAGCAGACACAATATCCACATGTTAAAATTTATTAATACAAGATTATGTCCATAGACTCGACATGCTGAATGCTATAAGTTAGCAGGAGAATTTTCAGTTTCACAAGTTCTAAGGTGCTCTGTCCATTTTCCTCTAGATCATGATAAAAAAAAGGTGAAAGAAGAGAATAAAAATTAAGAGTCAGGACATCTGAGTTCTGATCCAGACATTTGACAACTCAATTACAGTTCATTTGATCCTTTCTCAATAAGTCGAGGTAATAATAGAAGACTCCAAGACAAACTGTTAGCAAACTCTGCATTTCAGAATATCTAAGAGATATGGGAAGTTTAGATCCATAAAATGGTAATGTAGCTGTATCAGCTAGAATTAACTTTGGTGGTAAGCAACAAGTATGCAAAAGAGCAGTTACTCATGCAAGGTAACTGAGATTGGTTTGCTTGTTTCACTCTTATAAAATTTAGAAGGTATGCTGCTCAGAACTCGTCTCAAGAGAGTCCTCAGATCCACTAGGTTTTCCTGTGTTATTGTTCTACCTTTCATGTACCTGCTGATGAGGACTTGCCACTTATCCAAACTTATCTGTAAGGAAGGTTGGGAAATGCACTCTTCATTTTGCCATATTGTTTACCCAGATTATAATTCAGATTTGAATTAATTTAAATGAGCCCCCAAGTCCAGTTCGATAAGGTTATTTTGTCATTTAATATATCTAGGATCTAAGACATAAGACAGCCTTGTAAAAAAACTTTTGGTTTGATTTGGGTTAAAATACAGATGAATGATCAGCATATATCATGCTGGGCAGCTTTGCTGTTGGTGGATGGTTTCTTTCTATCCAAAAAGACCTCAAACAGTATCTCCATAAAACTATATAGGTGTATGCCAAAACAAATTCCTTTTTCTCTGTTTGAGTTCAAACCATTTCTTTCCTTCAGTCTTTTAAATAACTGATCTATCAGTGTAAATTAATTCTTAAGGGTTATTGGCACAAAGTAACTAATAGCCTCTCCTTTTATTGAATTGGTATCATTCTTTATGCAACTTGATTTAATATACTATTTTTCATCGTTATTTCATGCAATGATTTCCTAATGCCAAATTAATAAAATCCTAGAAACAGAGTTGTTTCCATGTTTTCCAGATTAATTCCTATGTTATAAATTAAGCACCTATTGTCTGTCAGGAAATTGTATTTTCGTGCCCTATATGCAAACTGAAAAATACAGCTGGACCTACATAAAACTGAAAATAACCAAACCCCCCAACCCGAAATAAAAAAGAAAAAGCTCTGCATAATTTCTTCATGTCTCCAAGGACATATTTTGAAGATGTTAACTGTCAAACTGTTTACAGAAATAGGCAATTCACTTATTATTTCTTCTTCCTCTGACAATAAATCTTAGTTTTAAGACTTGAGTAAGTGCTGTCAAATAGAACATTTTCCCATGCTGAAAACCCAATCTCATCTCTTGAACAAATGTTTTACTCCAGAAAAGTTACTGAACTTAAACATCGGAAGAAACATGAGAAAATCTCACTTTTTTGGCCCCCACATTCTACTATTTTATCTAAAAATTTCTTATAAAATATAAGTTAAAAATTTCCAACATGGAAATTCTTGCTTCCTTATCCTTTGTCATTCATTACCTTATTTTATCTACTTTTTATTCAATTAAATGTACTCAGCCAAAGCTAAGAACCAGTATCTTGCTGGATTCAGGAGCCACAAACATGAACCTGAAAATGCTTCTGCTCTCCTAAGTCTTCCCAGTTCAGCAGGAAGGCCACATTAAGATTAACAACTCCAACACAATATGATAACCTGTTTGATAGAAAGAGGATCATAGGGTGAGTTTGAAAGAAAAACCACCATCTCTACCTGATGGAGTCTGTCAACTTGTCAGAAGATCAGGGCCTAATACATAGCAAAGAAGGAAAGTCTAATTGTCCAGACAGAAATGTGTTCATTGGTGGAAAATGCATTAAGATTTTAGTATCTGAGAGATTTAGGTCTATTGGAGAATAGTGCACTATAGAAAATTGATAGTCCACCTGGATATAAAGGAAGTGAATTCATGAGAACTTTATTTCAGCTAAAGGTTTTAGATAACCTATGGTGTCTCAGGGTGAGGAGATGATATTGGGTCAGTAAAAGCCAAAAGGGATCTTCAGCTTTATATGTAATGGTCTATTATTTTAATTAGCTCTGTCTTCTTTCTCCATATATTCTTTTTTATTAGCTTTTTTTTTTTTTGGTTAGAGATGTGTCTGAAATATTCACAAAGTGATTTATCATTTTAAAGAAAGCTATTGCATTTAAATGTTAGTTATAAAATATTTTTTCAAAGGATTATTAAACAAATTCAGAACCAAATATATCAAAACATATTAGAACAATTTTTATTTTCTTCTTTGAACCATTTAAAAATATTTTTCTACCCTGAAACTTAAAAACACACACCAAAACAGGAAAATATTTAATTGGATATTGGAGTGATACACAATGAAGATAAACTCAATAATGTAAAAAGAATAATCGAATAAGAAGTGATGAAATTCTGAATGAAGGCAGTATTATTTGAAAAGGAGTGGGAGGGAAGGGGTAGCTATTCTGATGCCTCAGTCAAATGTCTTTTATAAAATAATTCCCTCTATCAAGGGGAATTACAGTTTTCACTTTGTAAAAATGGAAATTTCTTGCCTTAAGATTTGTTGATCTTATTTGTTTGTTTGGTTTATTTTTTTACACAGTCTGAATGAAGAAAAGAGTACACAACAATGAATTGAGTCTGATAACTACAAATTACTTTCTGCATTATTGCAAAAAGAATTCTAAACTAGGAAAGGAAAGTTAATGTTTAGGAAGTTTAAAGCCAAGTATAAAGAAGAATCCAGTCACTTTTTATAGGCATAAAATAAGGTAGTAATTGAGGAGGAAAGGAAAAAAGAAAAGGATATAAAATTATGTTCATAATTTAATGAATTATGTTAGTAAGAAATACATACATTTATTCAGCCTTGAATATTACAATTTATATTTCTGTTGTCTTAGATAAGTCTTCTAAAATGCTACAGAATGCAATTCCTTTTTTTTTTTTTAACATGGGCAGTCACCGGGAATCGAACCCGGGTCCTCTGGCATGGCAGGCGAGCATTCTTGCCTCCGTGGCCCAACCACAATTCCTTTTATATATTACGTCATTTCAAATATGAGCAAATGGCTGATTCCACCCGCCAACCTTAATTTTCTTTTACTCTTCTATCTTGGGGAATAGCTATTTTATAAAGGGAATAAAAACTCTGGGTATGGAATAAGATGTGTTGAATTTACAACCAGTTTTATCACTTACTGAGGTTGTCATATTGGGGTGATTTGTTGAACACTGAAAGCTAACACTTATTGAGAATTTACTATTTGCTGTATTCCACCTTAAGAGGACTTATTGCTGTTTTATTATTTTAGTCTTATAAGAAAGTTCTGTGATTGATAGCATTATTATCTTCATGATATCATTAGAAAATTGAAAGGCAGAGAGCTTATGAAGTGGCAAGGTCAAGATCTGAATGTGATTCCAGAAACCCAGCTTTTACCTACCATGAAACACAATATCTGACCTTGATGGCATAGCCCCATTTCTCTTATCTGTTCATTTTGGATAAGACCCTCTACTTTATGATTATTATAAGTATCAATGGATGGACTTTAGAAACCATACTATATGCATTTAATGTGGCATGAGAGATCCTTGATGATAAATCTCTACAAAGTAACCTATATGCTAACCTAATCACTTTTGTTTAGCTGCTCATTTCTTGAGATAGACACTGAATTACAGTGATAGGAATCCGACAATGCAGAGCTGCCTTGTACAGTGCATTGCTATGGGACTCCAGGGCATTGTTGTCTGGATTTACCAGTTAAAGGAGTTGAAGAATGTCCACACTGTTGAGAAGCTAACTAATTGAAAAAGGACATTCTTCTAAATTTCAAGTTATTTCATTACTTAGAAAGATGATGCATTAATCTTGAAGAAATATTGTACCTGAGAGCAAACTACAGTCTAGGGAATTTGCAGCATTTATTCAAGATAACACAGAATACCAATGACACATTGTTGGAACATCCTAACTGAGTCTTCAACAACCTGAGATTCAGAAATAAAAACTTTATGACATATTAAAATACATTACTATATCTTTATATAGTAATATATGCATGAATAAGAGTAAGATATATATATATAAGTAAGCAAGATTGGTTTTTAAGTTATATGAAAGTGTTAGAGCCACATAGCATTAAGTCTTACAAATCTTGCAAGCTGTGTGGAGCCTGTATAGGAAGCAGTAAATTTAATAGATAAAAGCATGGGCTTTAGAATTCAAAAGGTCAGTCAATGAACCCCAGCTCTGACACTTAAGTCTATGACATTCAGTGAATTAAATAATCTTCTAATAGTTATGTTCTTATTTAGGAAATTGAAATATACAATGTCTATTTTATAGAGGTGTAAGAATAAATTACAATAATGCAGATCAACTATTTAACACAATACTGTTACTGGTGGGTGCACAATAAATAGTGCATTCTATTAAGGAAAGTTTTTAAACAAATTGACCCTAAAAAAAATCCTAAATGTTTGAAAAATATTAGAACACAGTAGTGTTAGGAATAATTGATTGAATTAGTAAAAAGGAAATTGTTTAAGAGTGAGTTCTTTAGTCAATACAATTTGTATTTGATGTTTTTCATGAAGTGTATGTTCCAGGATACATTCAATGAGGAGGCCATGTGCTAATGAATAGGTAATAATAATTTATCAGTTTGATAATGATTGCAGATGCATCTGCATTTTGAAATTATCAAAAATAGTTCATAAAAAACTTCTTTTTTTTTTCAATGAGGAAAAAAACAGATCTTAATAGCTCCTTCAGTCCAGTCCAGGTAAACAATGATTATTTTTTTATAAGAAAGGACAGATTAAATAGTTAACTAAGAATTTTCATCATGCCTTATCTGAACTTTAAGCTTTGTAAAGTAGCCACACATAAGAATAATATGAAGTTAAACTGTATTATTACAACTTTTTATCATAGCTTTATAAGTGCTGCTTACTAGCTAGTAATGTTAGTTTTGCTAAGAGGCACTCTATTATAAAAGTTAAGTGTGTGGGCTTTGAAATGTTACCACCATAATGGGATAATAATTATAATTATGCCCTCCTCTTAAAGTTAATGTTCTGGCATATAATAAACACATAAAATGATAGCCGCTCTTGTCCTTGACTCTTCATTCCTTCACACCCCATGGTGATTCTATTAGCACATCTTGTCAACTACAATTTCAAAATATATCACATCACCGAACACATCTCATCACACCCACTGCTAACACCCTATTTAATCCACCATTATCTCACCTTGACTAGTGCACTAGCTTTTTAATTAGTCTCCCGGCTGCTCCTCTTCACTGTGAAGCCTATTTCCACACAGTAGTCATAATGATTGTTTAATACGTAAATCTGTTTATGTGATGTTTCCTGCTCAAACTAATCTCCTTCCCATCAAATCTATTTAAGAAAATAAAATTTTCAGTACAAAAGCCTTACATGCTCATTCTCTCAATCTTTTCTAGCTTCATTGACGTACAAACAGGCCCAACACACTATCCTCCATGGACTATGCCTGGAGGCCTCTTTCCCCACCTCTTCATTTACTCCTGGTCGCTGCTCAGGAAACACCTCTCTAGAGTTCTTTGACTCTTTAGCACGCTGTCTCCTTACTCAGCCTTTTGGTTTTGTTTTGTTTTGCTTTGTTTTAAGAGCTTATCACTGCTCATGTTTCACTATAGATTTGTTTGTCTGCTGTCTATGTTCTCTACCAGGATTCAAACTTCGTGGAGTCAGACCGTTTTTCTGCTTTGATAACCAATGTACTATTGTGAGATCTGTATAGAACAGTGCCTGGCAAATAAATAGTAGCTGCCTAATATACATGTGTTATATGAATGGCTGGTCATGAGTCAGGCAGCATGCTAGATACTTTGAATTTATTATTTCATTTACTCATGAAAACAATCCTGTAAAGGAGTTATCTCTGTTCCTACTTTCACATGTTAAACAACTGAAAATCAAGGAAGCCAAATTAATTCTCTGGAAGGACACAACTCCTCTGTGTGAGTCAGGATGTGAACCCACAGCCTAATGGTTTCAGAGTGCCCACTATTTCTATCTTGCTGTGCTCCTTTTCTAATCTTTCCGTGTCTGAAGTCAGGCAAATGAAGCTTTTCTCTACAGCAAACCATTATTTTACATCCTGACACCATAGGTCAATGCAAAATCTCCATCAAACACAGACTGCAGTTATGGAAGGAGTTCTCTTCAGGCCATTAAAATCAAATCAGAGTCCTGTGTGTTTTTGATAATGTGCTTTCATCTGTCTTATTAGCTCTAGTGAGATATGCAATGTGAATACTTAATTAAAAAGTGTTGTGCAAGCTTTTGAATTTGGGAATGTCAGGATTCACATTTCTCCTTATGAGGCTGACTCAATGCAGTAGGGTTCTTCCTAAGATGGAATCCAGAACTTGGCCATATATTCCCTGTTGGTATATGGCATGGTTATCTTGACCTCACTTAGTAAAAATTACTGTTTACTTCTACTTTTTATCCTGTATCTATATTTCATGAAGGCTTTCAGTTCTTCCAAAAATAAAATTATAACATGGTTCTGTGACTTTCTTACCAATAGCTGATTGTGTGGCACTAAAATTCATTTTCACGAACACTCAATCATTTTTCCCTCATTGGAATAAGCACCTTTGTTTTTACCCTGTTGGGCATTTTCCCTGGGAGGTGGGTTATGAAACTAATGAAATGCCTCATAGAACTGCTGCATCCAAATAAATAACTTTTACTATAAATTTTATTGAAATTGAAATTTGCAATAAGCTGGCTCACTTGAACACGTTCACTGGTAGTATAATTTGTAAACACCCACTGTGCATGAAAGGATTTCTGAAAACTCATTTGAGAAACTCAGGAAACAGCTACTTGGGGCTTTAGCAATATGTATTACCTATGTAGACTGTGTTTTACTAAGGTCAGATCACTGTTTCCTAAGTAAGTAATTGCTGTGTTTGGAGGAAATGTGTTTGGATGTAGAAACAATTTGGTTGCTTATGGGATATTGAACAAGTTTTATAAATTATGAAAATTTCTGTGAATAATTTCTGAAAATTTTTCTGGATGGAATAAAATGACCAATCCCTGGATTTTGGGACAAAAGTCATTATTAAAGGGGGAAATTCACTGTTATTAAAATTGGATGCTATCAAAGAAATCTCTTTATTTAGAACTGTCTCTGATTTTTCTGTTGATATATGCACCAAATTCTACTTATCCCTAGATTCAGGTAGATTTGGTCCTGATCATCTAATTTACTAACATATTGTGAGCCTTTTGCCAATACAGCCATTTTCTGCAAACTTCTTTAATCAGATAAAATTAGAAATTTAGATTGTCTGATTTCTAAAATTCTTTCAAACTCAAAAGTGAATTCTGTGGAGCTAACCAGAATAAAGGGTCCAGAATTGCAGAACAGAGTATCTAACAAACTGCTCAAGAGTCTTGTAGAATATGCAACCAAGTGTTTCCCAAATTGAGATTATACAGAGAGCTGTCCAAACACGCAGCTTCTCCAGCCACAGTCCCAGTTGTTGGTGATTATGAAAAAAGTTGCTGTAAACATTCATGTGTATGTTTTTATGTGGACATAAGTTTTCTATTCAGTTGGGTAAATATCTAGGACTGGAATTGCTGAGTGCTATGCTAAGGCTATGTTTCGCTTTGGAAGAAGCTAACAAACTGTTTTGCAAAGTAGTTGTAACAAAATTTTGTATTCCCTCCAGCACAGAGTAAATGCTCCTTTTGCATTCTATCCTAACCAGAGTTTGGTATTACCAGTTTCTTGGATTTTAGCTGTTCAAACATGTGTGTAGTTGTGTCTCGTTATTTTAATTTGCAATCCCCTAATGACATATGATTTGGAATATCTTTTCACATGCCAATTTGCTACCTGTATATCCTTTTTAATGACCTGTCCAGATCTTTTGCTCACTTTTTGATTTGGCTATTTGTTTCTTTATGTTGTTTTAATTATTCTTTGTAATTTACTTTGCATAATCTTACATATTTTATCAGATCACATTTTATCAAATACACATTTTGCATAGAATTTCTCCAGGGACCTGGTTTGTCTTTTCATTCTCTTAACACGTATTTGCAAAACAGAACTTTTACATTTTAACAAAGTCCAACTATCTCATGGGTAGTGTTTTTGCTTTTATATGTAAATACTCATCAACAACTTCAAGGTCACTGTGTTAGTTAGATTCAGTTGTCAACTTGGCCAGGTGAGCATACCTAGTCTTGTTGCTGTGGACATAAGCCAATGGTACCGTGAATCTTATTTGTTGCTAATTACATCTGCAGTGGGCTAGGAGGCGTGTCTGCTGCAATGAGTGACGTTTGACTTAATTGGCTGGTGCTTAAATGAGAGAACGCAATGTAGCACAGCCTAAGCAGCTCAGCATTCCTCATCTCAGCACTTGCAGCTCAGCCCAGGCATTTGGAGATGGAGAAAGAAGTCACCCTGCGGAAAGTTGTTGGAAACCAAGGGCCTGGAGAGAAGACCAGCAGAGACCATCCTGTGCCTTCCACGTAAGAAAGAGCCTCAGTGGAAAGTTAGCTGCCTTTCCTCTGAAGAACTAACAAAATAAATCCCCTTTTATTAAAAGCCAATCCGTCTCTGGTGTGTTGCATTCCTGCAGCTAGCAAACTAGAACAGTCACCTAGATTTTTTTCCTCTTTTATCTTCTAGATACATTCTGTTTCCATTTCCTGGAATAATTATAGACACTTGGTACCATTTCTTTCTTAAATTTCAGTAGAATTTACTAGTGAAACCATCTAGGTCTGGTGCTTTCTTTTCAAAGACTAATGCATATAGATTCAATTTCTTTAATAGATATGTTGTCTTTTAAGAAATGAAATTTATATTTCATTTGAATTTTCAAATTTGTGGGTGTAGAATTGTCCATATTATTATTAGCACAAAAGTATCTGTTAGATAGGAATAATAAAAAAATATTTTATTTTTACTTATTCTTTATCAGATGGTCTTTTAAAATGTAAATCCAAGTTTCTGACCTATAGGAATTATTCATTTTCCTTCTCTCTGAAGAACTTTTTAAAATATTTCTCACAGGGCAGGTCTACTGGTGATATATTCCCTCAGTTTCTGTGCATCTGAGAAGGTCCTCATTTCTCCTTCACTGTTGAGGGATAATTTTGCTGGATATAAAATTGTAGTTTGCTAGGGTTTTTTGTTTGGTTGGTTTTTTGGTTTGCTTTTCTTTTGAAACTTTAAATATTTGACCCCGTTCTCTTCTTGCTTGCATGGTTTCTGGCTAGATAGCTGATGTAATTCTTATCTTTGTTCCTCTAGAGGTAAGATGTTTTTTAATCTGATTCTTTCAAAATTCTTTTCTTTGTATTTAGTAATATGCAATTTGAATGTCATTTCCTTAGGTGTAGTGTTTTTGTTTGTTTGGTTGGTTGATTGCTTTTTTGTGCTTATCCTGCATAGTGTTCTCTGAATTTGTTGGCTCTAT
>PVIY010051718.1:0-15546 GCA_004026745.1 Myrmecophaga tridactyla | reverse complement strand
GACAGGGAATCCATGTATGGGGATTGATAAGTGTAGGGATTCAGAGTTCAATGGGGGCAAAGAGGGCATCCATGTGGGTAGGCAGCTTAGCAAAAGGAATCAGAGCCTGGGCAGGTCTGCAGAGACATCCCTGAGGTTAACACAGCACAACAGAGTGGGAGCCAAAGCTAAAAGAAGACAGCTGAGTTCAAACAGGGTGCAAAGGTCATCTACATGTGGGGAGAGGGTGGTCACAGAAATAGGATATTGGTTATATACAAAGGAACTTATCAAGTTAGTAGATATTAAGCAATTAGGGAACCAAATTTCTCATTCTTAGAGAAAGACTTGTACTGGAATGAACTTTATAGTGTTGAACTGAAATTAAAAATATCAATTGATCTCATGGTATTCAATCTTTGTGGATTGAAATAGAAGTAAACGTAGAGTACATAGTTGTATATATAAATGCATCTTTGTCTACTGAACAGAACTGGGAGAAGCAAGAAACTAATGCCAGTGAGAACCTCTAGCGTCTAGACTGCAGCCTCTGAATGCATTCTCTACTAAGAGGAAGGAGTGTGCCCTGTAGATATGGTTAATTACACTGGTGGTGGAGGGAAAGGACTGAAGGAAGAACATTCTAAACTAGAAAAAACAAAAAATTAACAGAAAACTGGCCCATAATCTCTATTAAAAGTCATGAAAATCAATAAAGCTCTGAGAAATTATTCTAGACTGAAGGAGATTAAAGACACTACAACTAAATACCACTTTTGATTCTGAACTGGATCCTTTTTGCCTTAAGGGATTTTAACTGAAACAGAGAGATTTGCATGAAGTCTGAGGATTAGGTGATAGTAATGAATGAATAAAAAGTTCCCTGGTCTTGAGTGACTATATTATGGCTATATAGAAGTATTCTAGGTCTGAGATGGTGGGACATCAGGTCAGTACTTTACTTTCAAGTGGTTCAGGAAATAAAACTTCCTGTATAGCACCTGACAGCTTTCTGTAAGATTGAGTTGTTTCAAAATCAAAATAAATAAATAAATAATATCATGCTACCTGTTCGGGTCATTACTTAAAAGTGAGTCTATTTTGATTTAATAATGGTTCCTCTGTTCATTCATATGGTTTTATCATTTTGTTCATTTACTATTTCTTTCACTTAATTATGCAACTTATTAACAACTACTCTGTGCTAGGGACAACGTGAAATATTTAGATGTTTTATGTAATTTTTTTTACCTTTAATTATTACATTTATTATTCATATTAATAATCCATATTGCAAGGTGTGGATTATTATTCTAGTTTACAGGTGGAAATAATGCTCAGTGAGGTTAAGTTGCTCAAGGCCACATGGCATGTAGAAAAGTCTGAGTTCAATTCCCAATTCCAGGCCTAGGAGACACCAATCAAAAAGCTGTTAACTTCTTTTTTCTTGGTGGTGGGGGGGGAGTGTGTGTGCATGGTCCAGGAACCAAACCCAGGTCTCCCACATGGAACATTCTATGTAAACCATAGGTAAATGGCAAGCATTCTACCACTAAACCACCCGTGCACCCAAGCTGTTAACTTTCGACTCAATGAAAGATGATTTAAAAACCAAATCATTTATCCTTTCAGTTAAGTGGTCAATTAACTAATAATTTTGGTGTTATATAAATACACCATAAAGTCATTGCACCATTAATCTGCTTTGCTTCACATTATTAGTCCATAACAACTCTTAACAAAGAAAGAAAAATATAAGGTAAAAATGTGACAGGGAGATTCCATCAGGTATCTCAAACTCTATCAAATTGATATTTGGGTTCATATTTCTTACTACCTGCTAAGCCCTAACAATTCTGAAAGACTTGCTATGATGAACTAGGCGAAGATACCTATAAGAATATAGAAGGGATTCAAATATTTTGTTCAGAAGATGAGAAAATGAGATATCAATTGTTATTAACCAGATATTCACAGTGAAAACACTAAGAATATGAGAATAACCACACCTTCAAGGCAACCTGTACAACAGGGAATACGGGTAATCTAGAGACCCAAGGAATACATGGATGAGGGTGAAATGCTATGTGAAATGTGAACATCTCTCTATCTTTTGATTCACTAATCTTCAGTAAATCGACCAGAAAAATTATGGTGTGGCCTAGTACTGTTAGTGTGGTTTGAGTTCCTGGGGAATCTGGCAATAGGCAAAGACTGGTATCAGTCCATCTTTGGAGCAGAACTTGTAAAGGAGGGTTCTAGAGCTATACAGGAATATTTGCTCAGAGAAATTGCAGTTTCAGGAAAAGTCTCCTTAAATCCCCGAGTAACAAGAACGACTCAAGAGCCCTGTGGTACATAAAAGTAGTCCATATGCATCATGAGATGTCAGTGTCAATACTTGTTCAATGGAGTGGAGTTAAGGGAGAAGCTGAGCATACAGCATGATCATTCAAATTTTCAATTTTTCCAAATGTACTTAAACAATCTTAAAAAATGTTCTTCACATGCAACTTTTGCAAAAAAATCATTAAACATAACTAAATAATATCAATATACCTATGCATATAATATATGTGACAAATATGTTATGTATATATATCTTTATTTGTGTACATATACATGCATCCCCATAAGTAGTACATATATACTGAAATTGAACTTACATAGTAAAGTCTCATTTTATGATGAGTTAGTTTCCACCAGTGAGGAGTCAAAAAAGCCCTTGGAAATTCCTTAGAAAACTGCTACATTTAAAACACACCCACCATTGCTCATTAATAGCAAAAGAAAAAATGGTTTTCTCCATTATGAATAATAGGTCATTATTTCTTTGATTGACTACCACATAAAGTTGGCTGACATTTTTATATCTTTAAACAGGAAAATTACACTTATCTTAGTGGGTTTTAGTAAAGCATGATTTTTTACAGCCTAGACTCCTTTAGGACAACAGATTCCCAATTCCTATTCCCCACTTATTAATGGAACTAGAAAGAGAATTATCTGTGCTACTTATAATAACTTTTCTTATGGGGCAGGTATGCAAGTATAGATTCACATAAATTAAACAAATATGATGACTATATACCTTGAATATGTGTCTGTATGTGTGGATTTTATCACAAGTTGCAGAGTAGTCTATGAAAATGCAGGAAGAAAAATACATCAAGAGGAACATTGGTTTAAAAAAAACAAAGCAAAACAAATAAAACCTCAGAATGTTACACTGCCAGTCATTTCAACAAGTCATTATTTGGTGCCAATCCAATATTGTGTGCCAAGTTATGTGAGAGGTCTCTGACATAAAGTGTTTCAGATGTGAGAACTCATTAGTCAAGAGAAAGAGAACAGGAGAAGGAGGAGAGAAGGTGGAAGGGAAGCTGACTAAAGAAAAGAAACTAAACAAACAAAAGTACACGTTAACTTTGCCCAGTGATATTTCTAAGTTGCATTTGATTTTTAAAATCATAGAATGATTCTTAATTCAATAAACTTAAAAATTTTGTAGGCTCATTAGACATCCATAGAAATAAAACATCTGAAAGGTGAACCACATTTAAAAATTGAAAGCATAGGCAGTGGGCTAACTAAGATTAGGTTGTGCATGTCTGAGTTCAGAATTGATGAACAAAGGGAGTTCATTGCTAAAAATGCTTGTGTGAGTGTATAACATACACTATCCAGGCATCCTGGTGTATTGGAAAAATATGTCTGAAATCAAACTATAGAAAGGAAAATCTTATTCTCTTTAAGAAAAGAAAAAAATATATAATTGGAATGCTCTCTGAAATCTAGCCCATTTCATTTTCCTCCTGCAAGCCCACGGAGCAATTCTCCATTCAGCAACTCTATGGCCCATACAAATTCTCCTAAGAGTGATGGATGGTTATTAAATCACTGCTGAGTCACATCTGTGTTCCTCTCATACAGATGCAGAGACAAGTACTACGACTGGTAACTGCATGTAAGTGGCTGGCTCTGGTTCAGTAATTCAATAGAAGTCAAATCCATCTTATTTCTTAAGGAGGATATGAGATAGTGATGGAAAATTCTACTGCTACCAGTGCATGCATATGTACGTGTGTGCATGCACAACCTAAATATTAGCTGGTACTAGCCCTTGAGCAAGATTGGACTACCATGAAATCCTGGTGCAGAAAGACTGAAGTCTCACGACATTTCTGCTATGCCCCGAAAATTCACCGCCTATCTCCAATTTCTATGGTTTAAAACTGTTTTTTTCTTTCATATCATGCTTCCTTTCCACCCCAAATATGGGTATCCACAAAGCTCCCAACAAGCACATCATGAATTTTAGTAACTTTACTGGCAATGAAAAAGTGTGGACAAAGTAGGCACTCAACATTTCATGCATTCTCTCATTTCTTTCTTCCCTATACCCACTCGCACTCAAGTTTCAGAGATTCTCATCAGCTGGAGAGCAGCTCCTTCATCCTCTCCTAAATCCAAGTATTATTTGACATCCAGGCTCATGACGGCTCAAATTCTAACTTAAGTGAACTTATGGAGAAATTATCCTCAAACCAATACAGTGTGCACTGTAGAAGGAATTCTGGTAAATAGAATGTTCTTATCTTTTAATTCCTGTGTACACATGCATGGAAAAGTCACATGTTCCCAGTACAAATATAAAAAAATATGCAAATGTGTGACATTCACCAACATTTTCTGGAAAACCAATTGATCTCACATGGGGCTGAGAAGAATCAAGAAAAAAGTTTAACTCATCATTATTGCTAACAATGAGTTTACTGATATAGCAGTGTGACAAAACTGGTCCCAAGTTTTGTTCTTTGTTTTTCTCACTCTATATATTTCTTTTGGAAGCCAAATTCACTAGGCCTTCCATTTTGAGGAATACTGCAGACTAATCTGATAGCATTCTCTCTAGACAACAATCATTTGTAAATATTGTTAATGCATGGCTGAGCTCCCATGAAAGAAAAGGAAAATCTTTTAATAGCTGTGATATCCAGATGCTCTGTTAATATTCAAGTATTCTAAAACATGGATCCAAATTTGCAGTTGGCTCGGATCATCAACAATTCCCTTCAAAGTACTGATTATCCGGATTGATAACCTCTTTAGGTATGTTCAACCATTTTCATTGACACCAAATAACAGAGCAAGTTCACAAGGAAGCAAAATGCCACAATTCTTAGCAACCCAAGCCAATTTATAGAAATGACCATGAGCATTGGCTCTACTGTCTCCTTGTTTAGGTTTATCTCTTAAATAGGAAAATGTGACAGACTAGAGGGTAATTGCTAATGCCCCGAGATTATGCTTTCATGAGATCTCTTCTAGAAAACACTCCTGTCCTCTTTCTACCCACCTCCTGAACTCTGTTCCAGGGTTGAAGGGAGAAAGAAGTGAATATACTTGAATGCCACTTTCTGGTTGTTTCCATCATAAACATGCCAGTGGCCTGCTCTAGCAGAGCAGGACTGAAATTATCCTGTGATTAAAATGATTGAACATGTAACTTTTTATAAGGCAGGTAAACTATTAGGAAACCCACTGTTGCTGCACATCTGAAGCCACATTCCCCAGTTAACCATGTTATATGTATACAGCTAATACTTTTATTTCTCTTTATTTGTCTTCTGTATCTCTAGTATTGTTAGGTTCCAAACTCTAGGAGTGAAGATGGAGTATGAAGACAAGTTTTAATTATCACCCTCTCCCAAATGCCAACATTGATATAATGTGAATTCATGAAAAACCACTTAATTGACCATAACTATGAGCTCATTAGTGAGCAGATAACTGGTCTAGAGTACTCTAGAAGTTCCCAAGTCCATAGGCCTATGTAAAATATCTTTCATTTATAACGTAGCCCTCATTCCATATGATCTCCTACTAAAAACTCTTCCTCTAGAGGACATTTGCCATGTTTTAGTCATCCAGCATATTTGGAAGATCAATTCTAGGTTTAGAGAATTCTCCAAATCATGAGCCTGCCTCCCAAGTGTAGAAACAGGAACTCCCCTCTCCAGGCTTCCTTAGGGCAAACACAAAGGTAAATTCCATAGGCTCAATTAATTAGATGTCCTCACAGAAGACTCTGACCTAGAAATAAACAATTTGGTGAAGCAGTTCCTGTGCGGAATCTTTCATTCATTGAACAAGACAGCAGAAGCATCTGGCTTTTAATGAGCAACAGTGATAAAGCTTCTAGTCAAATCCCCAGTGTGATTGGCAGTCTGCTGTATTTTGGAAGATAAATTGGCTATCTACTCTATTTGTTCTGAACTGTGGCACTGGCATGCTCTTTTTTTGTGAAACATCACTACCAGCCTCTAAGCCTGATACTTTGACTATCCTCATACACCGTGACATTCTCAATGCACTTTAAACATTTTTTTATTGTGAAATAAACATACATACAAAAAAAGCAATAATTTTCAAAATGCATAGTAACAAGTAGTTAAAGACCAGATTTCAAAGTTTGGCATGGGTTACCATTCCACATTTTCAGGTTTTTCCTTCAAGCTGCTCCAAAACCCTGGAAGCTAGAAAAAATATCATTGTAGTGATTCAGCAGACATACCCGTTTGTTAAACCCTATCTTCTCTTTTATAACACCTCCTTCTCCTTTGATCCTACTCCCAATCTATAGGGGTCTTTGGGCTATGCCCAATCTAATTATTTCATGTTGAAAAGGGGTGTCAACAATATAGAATAGGGGGATGGAATTAGTTGATATTCTTGGAAGGGCTGGTCTAGGAACCCTCTTGAAGTTATAAGTTGCAAGAAAGTAAACATAATACATGACACTTTGTAGAGTCTCAGTTAGATCCTTAGGTGTTCTTTAGGGTTAACAGGAATGATATTAGTTGGAGTATGGCAAACCATGGCAATTAGCAATATCTAACTGAAGCTTGCCTAAGAGTAGCCTCCAGAATAGCCTCTTGACACCATGTGAACTCTCTTAGCCACTAATACTTTATTTTGTTACATTTCTTTTCCCCTCCAGAAAGCACTGTCGATTTCATGGTGCCAGGACCAGGCTCAAACCTGAGAACTCATGTGTTTGGATTGCTTAAATGAGCTATCCAGACAGGTTGCTCTAGATTATGCATTACAGAAAATTTATGTTGTAAATACAATAAAACTCTGTGCCTTTGATCTCATACAGTAGGTGAATCTCTAGAGCACATGCACTATCATCTTTTACCCTATATTTTGATTTACCTTATTCCCAACCAGATCAGCTTCATTTTTATTTCTAATTGAAGGTTACTTTAACTGTCATTGTATGCAGCAATGCTGACTTTCAGAGCTGCAGAACACCAACTCTGAATATTAGGTGTCACAGAGGTACTCAAAGTTCGAAGGAAATACCAGTTTATACATACATAGCTCAGTATCTTGGAATGTAGAAATATGCTTATAACTTCAGGCTAAGTATGGCTGCTATAAGAGCTTACAATATAAGCTCCAATTTTCTTTTAAGCATTTTCTGAAAGAGACTCAGCATATTTGTTCTTTTGTTTCTGGTTTATTTTGCACAACATTGTCCCGAGGTTCACTCAGTTCATTGTGCGCCTTCTAACTGTTCCCTTATGTGTTAGTTTGGAAGCTGCTAGAAAGCAGTATACCAGAACTGGAATGACTTTTAAAAAGGGGAATTTAATAAGTTTACAGGTCTAAGGAAGTGAAAGTGTCCAAATTAAGGCACCAACACAAGGTTACCTTCACTCAAGAAAGGCTGATGGGTCAGGAACACCTCTGCCAGCTGGGTAGCCACGTGGCTGGCATCTGCTGGTCCCTTACTCCTGGGCTCCATTGCTCTCAGCCTTTTTTCCTGTTGGGGTTCTTCCCTGTACTTTTCCAGGGCTGGCTTTCATCTCTTGACTTTCCTTGGCTCTCTTCAGGTTCCACACTTTGCTTCTCTGGAGCTGTTTTCCATTTCTTGGCTTCCCTTAGCTCTCTCTAGGTTCTGGCTTGCTTAACATCTCATAGCAATGTCTGCTGGGCTCTAAGCATCTCCAAACATCTGTATCTCTGCTCTCCATGTATAGGCATCTGTGTCAGCTCTGCTCTGAAGTTTCTATAGGTTCTGTTATTTCTGGCTCTCTCCAAAATGTTTCCTCTTTTGAAGGATTCCAAAAAACTAACCAAGACTCACCTTGAATGGGTGGAGTCACATCTCCATCTAATCAGAGGTCACACCCACAATAGGGTGTGTCACATCTCCATGGATATAATCTAATCAAAAGTTTCCAACCTGCAGTATTCAATCAGGATTAAAAGAAAGATTGAAACAGGATTAAAGCATGGCTTTTCTGGGGTGTATAATACTTTCATCAACCTGGCACACTTTACATTTAAATTCGACCTCATGGGGTAACCTTTCCCCCATTCCTAGCTTCTGTGTATATTTAACTTCCCTATATTCTACAGTGTTTAAACCTTTGAGATTATCTTTATCGGTCATAATAGCAAAATCATACAGTATCTTTCCTTTTGTGTCTGACTTATTCACTCAATATTATGTCCTCAAGTTTCATCCCTGTTATCATATGCTTTGGAACCGCATTTCACCTTACTGCTTCATAATATTCCATGATATATATATACATATTATATATATATAAAATATATATATATCACAATTTGTTTATCCACTCATCTGTTGATGGACACTTGGAATGTTTCCATCATTTTTGCAATTGTGAAAAGTGTGGCTATGAATATCAGTGTGCAAATGTCTGTTCATGTCACTGCTTTCAGCTCTTCTAGGTATATACCAAGTATTGGTATTGCCAGATCATAGGGCAACTCAATCTTTAGTTTTCTGAGGAAGCACCAAACTGTCTTCCATAATGACTGTACCATTATATATTCTGATGAGCAGTAAATAAGCATTCCAATTTCTCCACATCCTTTCAAACATTTGTGGTTTTATGTTTGTTCAATGGCAGTCATTCTTATAGGTGTGAGGAGATATCTCATTGTAGTCTTGATTTGCATTTCCCATGTAGCTAATGCAGTTGAACATCTCTTCATGTGCTTTTTAGTCATTTATATTTGCTCTTCAGAAAAACATATTTATTCATTTCCTTTGCCCGTTTTATAATTAGGTTGTTTTTTGTTGTTGTTCAGTTGTGTAATTTCTTCATGTACACAGAATATAAAATCTCTAACCAATACACAGTTTCCAAATATTTTCTTCCATTGAGTTGGCTGCATCTTCACCTTTTTGACAAAACCCTTTGATGCACAGAGGCTTATGATTTTAAGGAGTTCCCATTTATGAATATTTTCTTCCATTGCTTGTGGTTTTGGGTGTAAAGTTAAAGAAGCTACCTCCTATTACTAGGTCTTGAAGTGGCTTCCCCATATTTTCTTCTAGGAGTTTTAAGGTACTGGCTCCTATATTTAGGTCTTTCATCCATTTTGAATTAATTTTTACTTGTATGCTGTATGGCAGAGTCACATTTCATTATTTTTCTATGTGAGTATCCTGTTATTGCAGCACCATTTGTTAAGTCTTGTTTGTTTGTTTGCTGGTTGTTTGTTTTTGGGGGGAAGTACAAGGACCAAGAATTGAACCCAGGTCTCCTGCAAGGCAGGTGAGAATTCTACCACTGAACTACCTTTGCACCCGTGCATTAATTTTTCTATAGGGTGTAAGATTGGGGGCCTCTTTCATTCTTTTGGCTATTTACTTCCAGTTCTCCTATGCCCATTTATTGAAAATAATATTCTGTCCCATTTTGGTGTATTTGGGGGCCATATCAAAGATCAATTGACTATAGATTTGGTGGTCTAACTTTGTAGCTTTTATTCAATTTCATTGTTCAATGCTCCTATCTTTGTGGCAGTACCATGTTGTTTTTACTACTATAGCTTTACAGTAAGCTTTAAAGTCAGGAAGTCAGGAAGTGTTAGTCCTCCCACTTTATTCTTGTATTTTAGGATATCTTTAGCAGTTCGAGGCCTCTTTCCTTTACAAATAAATTTGAAAACTAGCTTTTCCAAGTCTTCAAAAATTTTGGAATTTTGTCTGTTATTTTATTGATATACAGATCAATTTGGGTAGAACTGACATCTTAACAACATTCAACCTTTCTACATCTTCTTTGATTTCTTTTAGTAATGTTTTGTTGTTTTCTGTGTATAAGGCCCTGACATCCCTGGTCAAACTTATTACTAGATATTTGATTCTTTTGGTTGCTATTTTGAATGGCTTTTTCCCCCTTAATTGTCTCCTCAATTAGGTCATTGCCTGTGTATAGAAATATTACTGTTTTTTTTCATTAATCTTGTAATTTGCTGAATTTGTTTATTAGCTTAAGTAGCTTTGTTGTAGATTTCTCAGGGTTTTCAAAGTATGAAATTATGTTATCTGCAAATAATGCCAGCTCTACTGATTCCTTTTCCATTTGGATGCCTTTTGTTTCTTTTCTCTTTCCTTCCTGACCGCTCTAGCTAGGACTTCTAGTACAGTATTGAAGAGTAGTGGTGACAATGGGCCTCCTTGTATTGTTCTATTTGGGGGAAGGCTTTCAATCTCTCAAAATTATGTATGATGTTGGTTATGGGTTGTTCATATATACTCTTTATGATTTTGAGGATGTTTCCTCTGATTCCTACCTTTTGAAGTGTTTTTATCAAAAAGGATCCTGAATTTGGTCAAATGCTTTTTCAGCATCAATTGGCATGATTTTTCCCTTTTGATTTGTTAATGTGCTATATTACATTGATTGATTTCCTTATGTTGAACCACCCTTGCATTCCTGGTATAAACACCACTTGGTCATGATGTATAATTCTTTTAATATGTCATTGGATTTTATTTGCTATAATTTTGTTGAGAATTTTTGCACCTATGTTCTTTAGGGAGATTGGTCTATAGTTTTCTGTTCTGGTAGTGTCTTTATCCAGTTTTGGTATTAGAGTGATGATAGCTTCATAAAATGAATTAGGTGGGATTCTTTTTCCTCAATTTTTTGGAAAAGTTTGAGCAGGTTTGTCATTAATTCTTTTTGGAATGTTTGACAAAATTCCCCTGTGAAGCCTTCTGGTCCTGAGCTTTTCTTTATAGGAAGTGTTTTTTTTTTTTTTTTTTTTTTTTTTTTTTTTTTTTTTTTTTTTTTTTTGATGACTGATTGAATCTCTTTACCTCTAATTTGTTTGTTGAGATCTTATATTTCTTCTTGAGTCAGTGTAGGATATTCATGTGTTCCTAGGAATTTGTTTATTTCATCTAAGTTATCGAGTTTGTTGGCATACAGTTGTTGATAGTATGCTCTGATGATTTTTAAATTTTTTTCAGAATCCATATAATGAGCCCCTTCTAATTTCTGATTTTTTTTTATTTGTGTCCTCTCTCTTTTTTATTAGCTTAGCTAGGGGTCCATAAATTTTATTAATTTTCTCAAGGAACTATCTTTTGGTTTTGTTGATTTTATTTTTTTCTCCAGCTTATTTATTTCTGCTTTAATCTTTTTCATTTCTCTTTATCTATTTGCTTTTGAGTTAGTTTTCTGTTCTTTCTCTCATTTTTCCAAATGAGAAGTTAAGTCCTTGATTTTTGCTCATTCTTATAGGCATTTAGGACAATAAATTTCCCTCTTAGCACTGCCTTTGCTATATCAGGTAAGTTCTGATACATTCTTATTTTTATTCATCTTCAGATATTTAGTGATTTCTCTAGCAACTCCTTCTCTGACCCACTGATTATTTGAGAGTGTGCTGTTTAAGCTCCATATATTTGTGAAATTTCAGATTTTGGGTGGTTATTAATTCCAGCTTCATTCCCTTGGAGTCAGAAAAAGTGCTTTGAATAATTCCAATCTTATTAAATTTATAAAGACCTATTTTGTGTCCCAGTATATGATCTATTGTGGAGAACATTCCATGAAGCACTGAAGAAAAATGTATATTCTGGTGTTTTGGGGTATGACACTCTATATATGCCTATTAGATCTAATTCATTTATCACATTGTTTAAGTTCTCTATTTCCTTGGTTATCCTCTGTCTGGTTGTTCTACCTATGGAGGATAGTGGTGTATTGGGATTCTCCCATGATTATTGTTGATATGTTTATAGCCCTTTCCAGTTTTACCAGTGTTTCCCTCATGTAATTTGAAGCTCTTTGATTGGGGGCATAAGCATTTATGATTATTATTTCCTCTTGGTGTGTTGTCCCTTTTATTAAAGTCCCTTTCTTTATCTCTTATGACATCTTTATATTTACAGTCAATTTTATCTGCTATTAGTATAGGTACTTCTGTTTTCTTTTGATTAAAAGCTACATGGAACATCTTTTTCCATTCTTTCATTTTCAATTTATTTGTATCCTTAAGTCTAAGATGCATCTCTTGTAAACAGCATATAGATGGATCATATTTTTAATCCATTCTGCCAATCTGTATCTTCTAATTGGTGAATTTAATGCATTAATGTCCAAAGTTATTACTGTAAAGACAGTTCTTGAATCTACTATCTTATCCTCTAGTTTTAATTTGTCAGCTCTCTATATATCTCCCAGGATCTATGGTCCAATTGGGGTTGTCTGGACAATTTGTTTCCCTTGGAAATGGATATCAATCCTGTATCATATGTTATTTCTGGATAAGGTAAAGGAATGCAATTCCTCTCCTTAGAAGTTCCAAGTCTTTGGGGTGAGCAGAAGAAGCAGATGGTGGGCTTAATTTGGTAGGAAGAGTTCAATCAAATGAATGTTGGTCACATTGCCAAACTGGTCATCTCTCCAGACTTTGGTTACAAAGGTTTTGGTCACTTAGGTCTATTTCCCCCAATGTCCAAACTTTTCTTGGATGGAGTTTCAAATTAGAATATCAGTAATTGCCCTTCACTCTGCTAAACAAGCTTTGGTTTTAATAGAGAATTTCAATGTCTCAACTTCAAGAAGAGGATACATGATTCCCCATGGTGTTTCTTCATTTTCTATTAAACTTATTGTAAAGACATATGGCTGATTGAATACTGTATTGTTTAATTCTGTCACCAATGCTTAATGTGTCTCCTATGGCCAAAATTACTCTTAAACTATATATAATTGCATTCCCTTATCAAGATGTTTAATTTGGCATATTTTTTTTGAGAGAGTGAATATTTCATTTTAAATCTTTGTAATAGAGGTTTCAGATTTGGAGAATAGCCAATTATAGTTAGTATGATGATTAGCTAATATTAGAAGAGTAATCTTTTTGAACAAAGAACATCTGTCCCCTTTTTAATTCATGTATCTACTATATTGCTGCTGTATGTGCAATTTGAAAAGATTGTGGAGCTCCTAATGGCTAATATGTGGTTTTCCAGTGGATTGTCATTGCTTTTGGATTTTCTAAGTTTCCATCAAGTGTCCACAGAGACAGAAGCCAAAAGTGAATAAGGAATTAAATTGAAACCTCAATCATCATCATGCCAAATCATTGATATGTTAATAATGAAACCTTTTTGTAATTTTCTTCTCTCCAGAAATGCATCTATACCCTCAGCTTCCAATCCTTGGTCTTATCCTTCTTTTCCTATTCCTTTCTGGTCTGTGTAGAGATTTTCTTGAGAGTCCCCAAATCTAGAAGGCATATATATCTCTCTTTGGTACAAATAATACTTTCATTTTATGTTGGATTGTATTATGAAAATAATGACAGTAACAGGATAGACAGAATAATATGCTCACAAAAATGATTTAGATAAGAGATCAACACAATTTTTCTATAAAGGTCAGACAATAAATATTTCAGGCTTTGTGGGCCATATAGTCACAGCCACAGCTGTCCATCCCTACAGTTGCTGAGGGAGCACCTCCAGTCAAATGGTGTGGCTGTATTGCAGAAAACTTTACTCACAAAAACAGTTGTCAAGTAGATTTGGTCTGCAGGTTATAGTCTGCCGATGCCTGGTTTAGACACTGTCCTCAAGAACAGAATCTTGTTCTGAAGATTTAAAATTTAACTGAATTAAAACTACAGATGTTTTTTGACTGGGGCTCAAGACAGAAATAAAAAAATGAAAACCACTCCACATTTAAAGAGTAATGAAAATAACTGAGCCAGAATCAAACCCTGAGGGCTTAACAAGAGTCAAAAAATCATCTCTACCATAATCACTGATGTCTTCCTCTCTTTCTCTCAACAGCACTCCCAATAACACTTCACACTGTACTCCCTGACTTATTTAAGGGGAGGACAGAGGTAGGGAGGGGAGGGAAGATTTTTCAACAACAAATCTCAAAAACTTCCATCTTATGGGAATAAAGCAATAGTGGTAAGAAAGAAATGGTCCTGCTATCCCTCAGGGTAAAGAGAAGGAGTATTTCCCTTGCTTTCATGTCAAGTTTCATGGTATGGTGCTCCAGCTCAATGATCTACAAATAAGAAGGGGAAATGATCACTATATTCCCTGGATGGATAATTCATAAGATATAGACTCTTGAGTTCCACATTTTTTGCCACACCCAGAATGAGGTTATCATAGGATAGTGTCATATAACCTCTGAAATTTGAGGGATATTGTAAATGTCAAGGTCAGTGCTAATTTCTGGTCAATGAACTTCTAAGGACTTGAAACGTGTTGGAAAATTCTGAGGCAAAAGAAATAGCAAATGTATATTATAATATTTTTTCATAATCGTCCTTTCCATTCTAACCCTAATTCTTGAAATCTTTCCCCAAACCTGCAGATGAGGAACTGTGCATTTCTGTAAAGAGGCACAAACTTTCAAAGATTGGGCAGGAACCAGAGAATGTCCAGGGTCATCAAATCTATTAGCTAGACAATCTACTCACAAATGATTAAGGGGCATGGAACCAATGGTGACATTGAAAGAGTATCAACTGATTCTCCCTAAAAGGTTCCTCAGTAATGAAAGGGAATTGGATGATACTGAACACTTATGCTAAGGAAACTTCCATACTTCCCTTACAGATATAAACTGGTTGAGTTAGGTTTCATGAGCAGAAGATCGAATCAAGATGATTAACACTTCCCCATGACCAATGCAAATGTACTTACAGGAGAAATGCCTACAATCATCATCTCTCATGTCTACATGACTTCAAATTTTGTTATAGCTAAAAAAGTATTAAAAATGTGTCTATCATGGTTTAACATGTCTCCCCCCTTCACCCAGGAGAAACACAATTCAAGCATATGCTAGTGGGAGAGAAGGAAGTGATATTTGAATTAGGTATGAAACTAATTTTCAAAATGGCTGTATTTTATTAACTAATGAAGTTATAGTTGTGTAACTTCCCCAAGACATTAAAGGATGAGAGAGAAGTACTTGACTTCTATGCATGGATGCAGAAAATTAAAACATTCCATACACATTACTACTAATAAACTAATTCAATAAATTGCCATAGCATATTGTTCCATTCCTTCAGAAAATTCAAATAGATCATAAAAAGATCTAGGGAAAACTTGCTTCAGAAACAGGAAGAGGGTTAACTATGGTGTGGACATTACTATACATAATAGACCTAGATATTTATTTTTTATTTTTTAATTTTTTACATGGGCAGGCACCGGAAATCGAACCCGGGTCCTCTGGCATG
>PVIY010051717.1:0-15540 GCA_004026745.1 Myrmecophaga tridactyla | reverse complement strand
TGTCTATTTTCCAATATTCTACTTTTCATATATTGTGTATTTATATTGAAAGGGGAAATCATGTAGATGAAATATGCATGTTATCCAATTGGATAATCTCTCTGCATTGCTGGTTTTTTATCTATCATCTTGCTGGTTGTTTTGTCTTTGTCCCATATTCACACTCAGTAGAATTAGAAAGAGAATAACAAGGTTGCTAGGGATTTGTAGCAACTAGAATTCTCATGTATTACTACTGGAGAACTGATTAGCACATATATCCATAACCTACAAAAGCTAAACATACACCTAAAACCCAGCATTCTTATTGCTAGTTATATAGCAAAGTGACAGTAGTTGACATATCCACCCAAAGACATGTAAAATAACATCCATACCAGCTTTGTTTCTAATAGTCACAAACTGTAAAAACTAAAAAGAAAAAATAAGTGGACAACATGCAATAATAACCACTAAATTACACTACACACAACAACATGGATGAATATCACCAATATAATGTTGAAAGAAAAAAGTCATACACTGTATGATTCCAATTTACACAAAGCTCAAGGACATTTAAATTCAGAAAGTGCAACCATAAAGGTCAAAATTATTGGTGCTTTCGACAAGAATTCCTGGGTTTTACTAAGGATTTTCTGGCAATTTTCTGTCTCTTGATATGGTTCTAGTTACCTGGGTGTATTCACTGTGTAGGATGTTGTTAAGTGGAACATGTATGATTTTGCTGTCTTTAGGAAATATGACATACTTCAACAAAAAGTTAATTTAAAATGATTATAATGACTTTTCCTTACATGAAAGTCAAGGAGAAAAGAATTGTATCAATGGATTTAACCAAAGTTCAAGGAAGGAAAAACACTGATCATACATAGATTCTTCCAAATAATAAAAAAAGAAGTAATTTGTATACTACTCAGCTAATATCATAAAAGCAGTTAAACTTGGTAAAAAAAAAAAAAACCTGTCAAGGACAGGTTATTTTAATCATTTCAGTCATATTTGGGATAAGAGGTATCCAGATTCTTCTTGCATCTCAATTATCACAGTCCATGGGCAGCCTCTGTCCCCAATGAAGACTGAATGAAGATTGCTCCAAGCATAAGTGAGATCAGAGTGTCTGAATATGTAATGTAACTCATTAAGTACAATACTATTAAGTGTCCAAAAAGGACAGTGACAATTAGTAGCCTTCATAGGTTAAATCTACCAATGATAACTGACAACACTATATCTAAAAGTATAATGGTAAAGTTTATTACTTTTTAATGTATATTTTCAAACTTTAATTGATCCAAACAAACAAATGTAAGTCTTGGGACATGACATCCAGGGATAAATGTCTCACCGGTGGCATGGGAGATGACTCCCAGGGATGAATCTAGCCCTGGCACCGTGGGATCAACAATGCCATCATGACCAAAAGGGGGAAAAGAAGTGTAGCAAATAAATTATCAATGGCCAAGAGAGTTCAAATACAGTCAAGAGGCTACTCTGGAGGTCACTCTATGTCAGCTTCAGTTAGACATTGCTACCTAACATAACTTGCTAACCCTCAACCAAAACCTTTCCAGCCAATCCTAAAGAACACATAGGACAACATATAAGATCCTACAAAGGTTCCATGCACAAGGGTAACTTTCCAGAATCCTACAACCTCCAGATGTGTCCCTGGACCAGATACATCCTGAAACAAAGGGGCTAGTCTCTCCAGAACATCAGCTCATTCCATCTCCTTACCCCATAAAATTGACATGAAAAACTTAGAATGGGCATAGCCCAAATACCCCTGAAGAGTGGAAGAAAGACCAAAGGTGATGGAGTTATACAGAGAAGATAGGGTTTAACAAATGAATATGATTGCTGAATCATTATATTGATATTTCTTTTGGTCTCCAGTATCTTAGATCAGCTTGAAATAAAAACCTAAAATTGTGGAATTATAACCCTTGCCAAACTCTGAAATCTGTTCTACAACTAATTGTTGTGCTGTGCTTTGAATTTTGATGCTTTTATTTGGATATATGTTATTTTTTCACAAAAAAGAAAAATCATTTGTGATGATAAAGGAATATTTATTCCTCCTAGCCTCCTATATTCTGAGGCAGCTAGAAGGAAAAGATTAAGAAGATGGTATGGTAGCCCATGACAAAATCTGTCTTGTAACTACTTGTTGAAGAGTGTTCTGAAAATTATTGCTTTTTCCTTTCTTTGCTTTGTATATATGTTATATTATAAAATAAAAAAAAGTTAAGGGGTGGTGCAACGGTGGATCAGTGACAGAATTCTCACCTGCCATGCCAGAGACCTGGGTTCTCCTAGGTCACAAAGTTGGCTCAGCAGCAGAATTCCCGGTGTCTGCCCATGTAAAAAAAAAAAAAAAAAAAAAAACAGTTCAAAAAATAGACCATAGACCTGAGGATCTATTTATGAACTCTCAGTTGGATTCCATTGATCAAAAAAACTAGTCTTAAAATTTATATTTTGATTAGTGCATTTCCTAATATAACTTATGTAGACAGCTTAATTGAACATATAAGTACATGGAACCTTGAGTAGGACATGAGATTTTGTTGTTTGTCCAGAGTGATGCCTGGTAAATCCCAGAGTGATTTGAACAGTGAATAAAAAAGTATTTGCAAAGCCCCCTTTAGGGAATGGTGAAATAGGAGGAAAATTCAACTTCCCCTAGTTGAATTCTTGATATTCTCACAAGCAGTGTGGACAATCAAAGCTATAGGCTGAGCCCCCAATCTTGGGGTTTGTTCATGTGAAACTTAACCTCACAAAAGATAGGTCAAGCCTACTTAAAATTAGGCCTCAGAGTCACTCCCAAGAGAACCTCTTTTGTTGCTCAGATGAGACCTCTCTCTCCAGCCAATACAACAAGCAAACTCACCAACCTCCCCCTGTCTACATGGGACATGGCTCCCAGGGTTGTGGACCTTGCTGGCAACATGGGACAGAAATCCTGGAATGAGCTGAGACTCAGCTTCAGGGGATTGAGAAAACCTTCTCGACCAAAAGGGAGAAGAGTGAAATGAGACAAAATAAAGTGTCAATGGCTGAGAGATTCCAAACAGAGTTGAGAGGTTATCCTGGAGGTTATTCTTATGCATTAAATAGATATCACCTTGTTAGTCAAGATGTAGTGGAGAGGCTGGAGGGAAATACCTGAAAATGTGGAGCTGTGTTCCAGTAGCCATGTTTCTTGAAGATGATTACATAGTGATATAGCTTTCACAATGTGACTGTGTGATTGTGAAAACCTTGTGTCTGATGCTCCTTTTATCTATCTTATCAACAGGCAAGTAAAACATATGGAATAAAGATGAATAATAAGGGGAACAAATGTTAAAATATAATTTAGAGTGAAATGCTGGTGATCGGTGAGGGGGAGGGGTGGCGGGTATGGTATGTATGAATTTTTTTCTGTTTTCTTTTTATTTCTTTTTCTTAATAGATGCAAATGTTGCAAGAAATGATCATGATGATGAATATGCAACTATGTGATGATATTGTGAAGTACTGATTATATAAGTAGAACGGAATGATCAAAAGTTATGAATGTTTGCATTTGTTTGGTATTTTTTGGTATTTTAAAACAATTAATTTTAAAAAAATCTAGTCTTATGCCAGTACCATGCTGTTTTCACCATGATGGCTTTATAATATGCTTTATAGTCCCCTTTCATTTTTATTTTTTAATATGTTTTTAGCTACGTGAGACCCCTTTCCTTTGCAGAAATATTGCTAAATAAGTTTTCTATTTTGGCAAAGTAGGCTGTTGGAATTTTGATTGGTATTGCATTGAATCTGCAGATCAGTTTGGCAGAATTTGCATCTTAGCAACATTTAATCTTCCAATGCATGAATATAGAAATGGTTTCCATTTGTTTAGGTCTTCTTTGATGTACTTTAGCAACGTTTTGCAGTTGTCTGTGTATAGATCCTTTACATCCTTGCTTAATTTATTCCTAGATATTTGACTCTTTTAATTTTGAGTGGATTCTTTTTATTACCTCCTAAGTTAACTCATTACCAGTGTGTAGGAGCACTACTGATTTTTGTGTGTTGATTTTGTATCCTGCCATTTTGCTGAGCTTATTTATTAGCTTCAGTTGCTTTGTCATTTATTTTTTTTGGGGGGGTGGGTTCCAAATATAGGATCATGTCATCTACAAATAGTAATAATTTTGCTACTCCCTTTCCAAAAAAATGTACATTTTTAACAAACATTCACTGATTACAAAACGTGATTATATAAAAATTCCACAAATTCAAGAAAAGAAAATTTAGAGACTAATTTTAATATAATACAAGATTGTTATTTATAAAATGTGAATGAAATTATCAAACAAATCATGGATTTTGTATTTATATCTTAAATATTTACTGGTTTAAGAAACAAAGATTTGTAATATTATTTCAGATATTAATGTCCTAAGAGGGACTAAACATGACAGCCCCCTGCCATATATCATTTGGAACAAGAGACATTAGAAGATTGAAGTGCTTGACAAATAGTAAACAAAACAGGTGAAAACTATGATCTTTCCAGAATTTTTTCTGAAGGAAAATTCCTAAATGTTGTAGTGAAAACTTATCATAGCAGTTTCACGGAGTTGAGGTGGTAGTGATTGTAGCTCTGAAAAGGCTGAGTGTAATTTGTGTGGCAAAATTCCAGCAGAAGAAAGTTGATGAAAGAAAGGCTCAAAAATATGCAAATGAGCTCCGTGAGTTTGAAGCTAAACATGTACGGGAATCATAGGGTGAAACTCTACAATTTCTGACAAAAAAAAATGCAGATCAACAGCTTAAGAATCTAGCAGAGGTGAAAATGATTAAGTTTTGAACAGCCATAGTGGCAAGCACTCTTTGAACACACAGATATTCAATGAAAATCCAAAAGAATTCATGCTTACTAATGAGGCTAAATTGGACCTAGCCTAAAAAGTTCTCTAGATCACCTTACAATATAAAACCTTAAAAACAATCCAAAAAGAGATGAAGTTGAACAGCAAGTAGCTTGTCTACCAAACATAATTCACATCTTCAAAAGAAGACAACCAAGACTAGACACTCAACAATGTAATATCATAATTTCTTGCACCCATTGAAAATTACTAAACATTCAAATAAGCAAATGTAACCCACAACTAGGATAAAAATCAGTAAAAGAAACAAACCAATAAATTGCCAGGATGGTGGATTTAGCAAAGCAGGGATATAGTAGTCATAATAAATACTCAAATGCAGGCCAAGATTTAAGAGAAAGCATAAACATAATTAGGAGAAACAGGAAATATTTTTAAAAGAAGTGAGATTTACATAAATGAAAAAATTCAAAGACTAAAATGAAACATTACCGGGAGCACTAAAAATGGAAAAGACAATGCAGAATTAAAGATCATTAAACTGGAATTTCAGTATCTAATATGCAATATGATGCAGGGAGAAAAATATTTTGAAAAAATTAGAGCCAGTGATACATAAAATAGTAACAAACATTCAAAAATGCATATAGAGTTATTTCAGGGAAAACAACAGTGTACTTAGCTCCAAACATCGTGCTTCAATAGAAACATCAAAAAATCAAGGTAAAATAGCCATGATCAATTTGTGAGAACTTAATAAAACATAAAAGTTTTACAGCAAGCAAGCAAATGCTGAATGAAGAAGATGGCAATGTAAAATTGTAAGAAAACTTTGTGGTATTGTACTAGCCCTTGTCCACCCTCTCCCTGGCACAGCTACAGTCTTGAAAAGGATAGTCCTAGTTCCCCTGACAGGACACAGTTCCAGAGGGATAGGTGTAGACTTTATTCTCAAAGAATTTTTTTTGGCAGTAGCCTACTGCAGGTGAACTGAAGACCTAACAGAAGATGGTTGTCTTCATTTCATCTCATTCAGAACTCACACAGTACTAACAACAGGCAGGAAGTCCTCAAAACCATCATAAGGCAAACAACAAAATATCACAATAACAGCAATGAAGTTAAAAAATGTATAGAATCCCAAAAGCCTAGGAGGAAAAGCTAGAGACAGAGTTTCCTTGTAAAGTTAGAGCTTTCAAATGTACCCACATATACTGGAGAATTTAGAAATTCACATCATACCCATAGCTAGAACTGGGAAAGACCTGCAAATACCCTAAGTTTTCACCTGTGGCTGATTTCCAGGATCAAAACAAGAAAGAAGTTGAAACTAAGGCAGATGTGTAAATGGCATGGCTAAGAATTAAATGATGGTCTAGCACAGAGCCAACTGGAAAATCTGAGATATTTTCTTTTCTTCCCTTCTCTTCCCTTCCCTTCCCTCCAGTTCCCTTCCTTTCCCTCCCATTTCCTTCCCTTCCATCCCTTTCCTATCCTTTCCCTTCCCTTCCAATCCCTTTCCTTCTGTCTCTCTCCCACTCTTTCTCACTCTGATCGCTCTGTTCTTCCCTCCTTCCTCCCTCCCTCCAGCAACTCCTTCTCCTCCTCTTCTCCCTCTTCCTCCTGCTTATTGTCCTCCTGCTCCTCCTGTTTCTCCTCCTTCTTCTTCATCTTCCTCTCTCTCTCTCTCTCTCTTGCTTTGGAGCAGGAGCTCTTGGCAGTCACAGATTCCCTATCAAAATAATACCTGAAAACAAGCTAAAGGAACAGAAATTTTATAGATCATACACAGTTAAGAACACAGACTTGATAAAAATGGTTTAGAAAATGTCATTAAACAGCTACAAGAACAAAAGCATATCCTAAAAAGAAGAACAATTCTGATTTTCAGAGTTATCACTTTATAATATTCAAACTTCTACTTTTCAACAAAAGATTACAAGACACACATTAGACAAGAAAATGAAGTAGAAGGCATCCAAATGAAAAGGAGGAAGTAAACCTATTTCTATTCATAGAACACATTATATAGCAGAAAATCCCCCACTTAAAACATATAAAATCAACAAACAAAGCAGATTGTGTTTCTACACAGCATAAATGAAGTATGCCAAAGAATACTGGAAAAACAATCCATCTAAAATGGAATAAAAAATAATAAAATCTTGATAATAAATTTAAAGGTGAAACACTTGTACAGTGAAAACAACAAAAGATTGCTGAAAGAAATTAAAAGACTAAATAAAAGGAAAGACATTCCTTTAATGGATTCAAGGACTTTATATTGTTATAATTGCATCACTATCCAAAGCATTATAAAAATTCAATTCACTTCTTTCACAATTCTGATGGCATGTTGAAGAAATGTGAGTAAAAACCATAAAATTCACATGGAATTAAAAAGCAGCCAAAACAATATTTAAAAGGAAGAACAAAATTGTATGACTCATAATCCACAATTTCAAAATTTACCACAAATCTACAATAATCAAAGAATATGGTACTGGCATAAGGATAGACACATAGAAAAATGGAATAGAATTGATCTGTAATCAATTGACTAGACAGGGATGCCTCAATAATTAGTAGGTAGGGCGGGCCACAGTGGCTCAGCAGGCAAGAATGCTTGCCTGCCATGCCAGAGGACCTGGGTTCAATTCCCGGTTCCTGCCCATGTTAAAAGAAAATAATAACAATAATAATAATAATAATAATTAGTAGGTAAAGAATAGAATCTTCAACAAATGATACTGTTCAAATTACATACCCAAATTCCAATGAATGAAGTTGAATCCCTATTTCACATTATACACAAAGATCAAATAAAAATGGATTAAATACTCAAACATAGGCACACAATCCATAAAACTCTAAGGAAAATGAAGAATATATAAGGAACTTCAACAAGTCAACAACAAAAAGATAAGCAAACCAATTGAAAAACAGGTAAGAGACATGAATTTTTAAAATATTTTTATTGACAAATCTCCATATATATTCAGTCCATACATGGTGTACAATCAATGGCTCACAATATCATCATACAGTTATGTATTCATCAAAAAAGATCATTTTTAAAACATTTGCATCACTCCAGAAAAAGATACAAAAAAAAAGAAAAAAATCATACATCCCATACCCCTCACACCTTCCTCTCATTGACCAATAATATTTCAATCTACCTAATTTATTTTACCCCCTATGTCCCCTATTATTTATTTATTATCCATATTTTTTATTCATCTGTCCATACCCTGGATGAAATGAGCACCAGACAATGGTTTTCATAATCACACAACAAAGGACATGAATACTGATTTCAAAAAAGAAAATAACCAACAAGTACATGAAAAGTTCTTTAATACCATTAGGGAAATTCAAATTAAAACCACAGTGAGAGAGATGACATTATCAACATGGTGATATGAAAAGCTACTGAAAATCTCTCCCAGGAAATGCAATGAGAAAAAGGGCAATTCTGAATTTCTGGAAATC
Organism: Myrmecophaga tridactyla; assembly: GCA_004026745.1. Lineage (NCBI taxonomy): Eukaryota > Metazoa > Chordata > Mammalia > Pilosa > Myrmecophagidae > Myrmecophaga > Myrmecophaga tridactyla. The sequence goes on along the minus strand of PVIY010051717.1, from coordinate 7,168 downwards.
TAAAGGAAGATATAGACTGGAGAAGGACCCTGAACTGGTTTGAAAGGATGCATGGCCCCTAGAAAAGCCATGTTTTAATCAAAATCCCATTTCATAAAGGCAGAATAATCCCTATTCAATACTGTATGCTTGAATCTGTAATTAGATCATCTCCCTGGAGATGTAACCCAATCAAGAGTGGTTGTTAAGCTGGATTAGGGAAGATCTGTCTCCACCTGTTTGGGTGGGTCTTGATTAGTTTCTGAAGTCCTATAGAAGAGGAAACATTTTGGAGAATGAGAGAGGTTCAGAGAGTGATTTGGAGAGAGCACAGAATGCTGTAGCACCACAAAGCAGAGCGTCCATGAGCCAGTGACCTTTGGAGATGAAGAAGGAAAATGCCTCCTGGGGAGCTTCATGAAACCAGAAGCCAGGAGAGAAAGCTAGCAGATGACACCATGTTCACCACATGCCCTTCTAGCTGAGAGAGAAGCCCTGATTGTGTTTGCCATGTGCCTTCTCACTTGAGAGAGAAACCCTCAACTTCATCGACCTTCTTGAACCAAGGTATCTTTCCCTGGATGCCTTTGATTGGACATTTCTATAGACTAGTTTTAATTGAGACATTTTCTGTCTTAGAACTGTAAACAAGCAACTTATTAAATTCCCCTTTTTAAAAGCCATTCTGTTTCTGGTATATTGCATTCCAGCAGCTAGCAAACTAGAACAGACCCTATAAATGCTGAATTGAAGAGAGTGAAGAATATCATGTAGTAAACCTCCATAATGAACTAGCCAACCCTTCCCCTCCACCTCATTTAGTTTACACACAGTTTGTGAGTGGCACAGAAAAAGCACCTGGTATCTCTCCCACTGGGGACACAGAATATAAATTCTTTCACATTAGTGAGACAGAGTCCCACCATTTGGAGAACCAGGGTACAGGGTTGGGCATTTCAAGGCCCAAGTCAGTGAAGGACAAAGAGTCTGAAAATATGTAGACAGAGTCTGTATTTTCAGCCCTAGGTCTGAAGCCCTTCTTTCATCCCTGAGAGAAACAGCAGTGGATGGACTCCTGCCTGTGCATCAGCTAAAAACAGGGTCATCTGGGGGAGTCCTCTGCCACAAATAGAGTGGAGGACACATCTTTACATAAGCTAGATTTGGCCAGCAAATTGAGGGCACAGGAATGAAGCAGTTAGTCAGATGGAGCCTGGTCTGCTAGACAATCACCATCTGAGGACACCTAAATTATCAAACAGTGCTACCTGCTAGGCAAACTGGAAAGTTCACAGGAATTTAAGGACTTTATCAGCAACATGCCACAAAAATATCTCAGACCCAAAGGAGATGATCTTGAACCACTACACAAGGAATACATACTTGTTCTGGCTGAAAATATGGAGGACCCAACTGTTAAATCAGTGTCTTTAAACAAACCCATGTGGTGGTTGAAAAAAACAGACAAACAATGGAAACAAGCAGACTTGTTTTACCCAAAAACAGAGACATTACTGTGGTGCCTAGAGTCAATCCCCATCCCTGAGGCAGGGTGCTGTGGGTATCTGGTGTTTGAGGGAAACCAGAGTCAGAGACAATCTGACAACTGGCCATCAGGAGAGATAAACAGACAGAAAACAACAAGAAAATCTTAGGCAAAAGAGAAAAAGACCGTCAGAATAAAATAAGAAAGAAAATCAGATGCCTAAACACCAGCATGAACAATGACATAAGTAGGAAGCACAACAATATGGCCCAACCAAGAAAGCAAAGTAACACCAGATACAGGAGTTGAAACAACTAATTAAAGATGTTCAAATAAATCTTTTAAATCAAATCAATGTGGTGAAGGAAAGTATGGCAAAAAAGATGAAGGATATGAAGAAGACACTAGGGGAGCACAAAGAACTTGAAAGCTCTAAAACACAAGTGACAGAACTTATAGGAATGAAAGGCACAATAGAAGACATGAGAATATGTAGTGAGAAATATGAGTGCAGTTTTGAAGAGGCAGAAGTAAGAATTAGTGAACTAGAGAACAGAAAACCTGAAATCCTACACACATACAAAACAGATAGGGAAAAGAATGGAAAAATGTGAGCAAGATCTCAGGGAATTGGATGGCAACATAAAGCACATGAATATATGTGTTGGGAGTATCCCAGTTGGAGAAGAGAAAGGAAAGGGGGCAGAAAGAATAATGGAGGAAATAATCACTGCAAATTTCACAACTCTCATGAACAATATAAAATTACAGATGTGAAAAGCACAACATACACCAAGCAGAATAGATCCAAGACACTTACTAGTCAGATCATCAAGTATCAAAGACAGAAAGAATTTTGAAAGCAGCAAAAGAAAAGTGATATGTTATATTTAAAGATAATTGAAATAGAACAAGTTCCATCCAATAATTCTATATTTGGCCAAACTGCCCTTCAAAAAAGATGGTGAGTTTAAAATATTTGCAGTTAAATAGACAATGAGAGAGTTTGTGAGCAGGAGACATGCGCTACAACAAATACTGAAGGGATTGCTATAGTCAGATAGGAAAAGGCAGGAGAAAGAGTTCTGGAGAAAAGTGTGTAAGTGGAGATTAGCAGTAATAGGCAAACAGAAAGTGTGAAAAAATATGACAGCTAAAAGACAAAATGGTTGTAGAAAACACTGCCTGTACAGTAGTAACATTGACTGTTAATGAATTAAATTCCCCAACCAAAAGACAGATTGGCAGCATGGATCAAAAACAAACAAACAAACAAGCAAACAAACAAAAACACAGTTCATCTGTATGCTCTCTAAAAAGAGCTTCACTTAAGACTAATGGACAAAAATAGGTTGAAAGTCAATGGTTGGAAAAAAAATACTCTATGCAAACAGCAACCAAAAAGAGTGGGGAAGGCCATACTAATCAGACAAATTAGATTTCAAGTGATAAGTAATTAAATAAGACAAAGAAGGACACTATATATTAACAAGAAACAATTCATCAGAAAAACATAACAATCATAAATATCTATGCAGTGAGCCAGAGTCTTGCAAAATACATGAGGCAAGCTCTAGCAATGCTGAAGGGAGAATTAGACCCTTCAAAATAATATATGGAGATGTCAACACACCACTTTCATCCATGTATAAACAGAGTATCAATAAAGAAACAGAGATCTTGAATATGATTAATGAACCAAACTTAACAGACATTTACAGAACATCTCATGCAACAACAGCAGGATACACATTCTTCTCAATTCTTCAGGGAACATTATATAGGATAGACCACATATTGGAGCAGAAAGAAAGATACGAAACATTTTTAAAAATCAAAATTAAACAAAACACTTTCTCGTATCTAAAATGAATGAAGTTTGAAATCAATAAGAGGTGGAAGGTTGGAAAATTCAACAAATGTATGAAGGCTAAATGACAATACTGGTGGGTTAAGGAAGAAATTGCAAGAGAAATCAGTAAATATCTTGAGACAAATGAAAATGAGAATATAGCATATCAAAACTTATGGGATACAGCAAAGGCAATGCTGAGAGGGAAATTGATTGCCCTAAATGCCTACATTAAAAAAGGAGAAGGAGCTAAAATTGAGGAGTGAACTGTTCTCTTGGAGGAACTAGAGAAAGAATAGCAAACTAAACTAAAGCAAACTGAAGGAAAGAAATAAAAAAGATTAGAGCAGAAATAAAGGAAATTGAGGATGTGAAAACAATAGAGAAAATCAATAAAATTGATGGACCTTTAGCTAGATTGACAAAAAAATTATAATAAGAGAAGATGCAAATAAAAAATCAGAATCGGAAGTGGAAAATAACTACTGACCCTGCAGAAATAAAGGAGATAATGAGAGAGTAGTATGAAAACCTACAGCTAACAAACTGGAAACTAAACAAAATAGAGAACTTCCCAGCAAAGCATGAACAATCAGCACTGACTCAAGAAGAAATAGAAGCCAACAAATCATTATGATCAAGACATAAACTTGTTGGGTCAAGTCACTAAGAAAAAGCTATGTCTAGTTTGCAACAAAAATTACAAAACATACAAAGAAACAGGAAGTGATGGCCTATGTAAAGGAGAAGATTAAAGCATCAGAAACCATCAATAAGGAGGACTAGACCAGGGCCATACCAGACAAAGATTTTTTTTTAATGATTTTAAATATATTCAAAGACCTAAAGGAAAACATGGACAAAGAATTAAAGGGTGTCATGAAAACAACAGATGCACAGAAAGAGAATGTCAGTAAAGAAATAGAAATCATGCAATGAAACCAGAGCGACCATCACAGTAAAAGTTTTAAAAAATATATCAATATCAGATTGGATTTGACAGAAGAAAGATTCACTGAACATGAAGTAAAGAAAATTGAAATTATCAAGTCTAAGGAGTAGAAAGAAAAAAAAAATGAAGAAAATTAGACAGAGTCTGAGAGAAATTTTGGATACCATCAAGCATACTAAAATAGAAATTATGAGTCCCAGAAAGAAAAAAAGAGAGAGATGAGCAGGGAAATTATTCAAAGATATAGTGATTGAAAACTTCTCAACATTAGCAAAGGCATACTTATCTACATTCAAGAAGCTCAATGAACTAAAAAAGGCATATACTGAGACACTTTATAATCAAACTGTTGAATGCCAAAGATAAAGCATTCTGAAACTCAAGGGACAGAAGTAATATATCATGTACAAAGCAGCCTCAATAAGTTTAAGTGCCAATCTCTCATCAAAAACAAGGAAATAGGAAGGCAGTAGGATGACATATTCAAAGTTGTAAAAGGAAAAAAAATGTCCCACCAGGAATTCTACATCCAGCAAAATCTCCTTTCAAAAAATGAGGGAGAGGAGGGGCCATGGTGGCTCAGTAGGCAGAGTTCTTACCTGTCATGTTGGAGACCGAGGTTCGATTCCTGGTGCCTGCCCGTGCAAAAAAAAAAGTTTGATTCCTGCTGCCTTCTCGTGCAAACAAAAAAAGTTTGTCAACACTATTCTGGCCCCACCAGCAAGGCTAAATTGAGTTCTTCAGACTGAAAGGAAAGGACACTCAACAATAGATCAAACTTTCATGAAAAAATGTAGATTTCTGGTGAAGATAATGATACAGATAATGTAAATGCCAGTACTATTATAATTTTGGTGTGTAACTCCACTTTATATTTCCTATAGGATCTAAAATACAAATGACTCGACAGTAATGATAAATTAATGGTATTAGAATCACAATGTATACAAATGCAATTTGTGACAATAACTACATAAAAATGGGAATACAGAGGGTTATATGAACAGTTTGTTATGCTACTAAAGTTAAATTAGGTGATGGTTAATTTCAATGTCATCTTTTCCAGGATTGAGTACCCAGTTGTTTGGTCAGAAAGCACTGGCCTGATTATTAATGTGAAGACATTTCATGGACTTAAATCTTCAGTAGGTTGAATGCATCTATGGTTGATTACATCTAAAATCAACTGAGAAGTTTGCCTTGAACAAAGAGAGAAATGTTGTCCAGTTAAAAATAGAAGTGATAATTTCAGCAGTCAAAAGAGAGAATATTCATCTCTCCTTCAGGCAGCCAGTCACTCCTGGGGAATTCATCAAAAACTTTCATCAGTTTCCAGTTTGACACCTGCCCTACTGAATTTGGGCTTGTGCATATGCATGGTCCTATGAGACACTTTTTATAAAAATCTCATAATATTTACTGATATCATCTGTCAGTTCTTCTCCCCAAGACAACCATTACTAATACAATTGGCATCAAGGCACTTGAGATTTGTCTGGGTTTATGGTGTTAAATTTAAGCCTCATGGTAAAAACAAACAAAAAAATAGATAAATATGCACAGGCTCAAGAATACAACATCAATTACCACTGAGTTTCCATCCTGCCTACAAACCTTGGAAATGCCAGGCCCCACAATCACCTGAGCCATTTTCTTAAAATCTCTCAATTTCTCTCACCTTCTTTCTCTGCATACACACATACACACACAAACACACACAAATACATACACACACACCATTCATTCTCATCTCTTGAGAACTCTGACTGATACAGTGATACATCAGATTTTGGTATGGAGAGTAGTTCTAGAGGAAAAGAACCTTAAGAATGAGTTCTCTGACTTGATTATGGGGTTTCTAAAATTGATTCACAAATCCAATTATACTTAAAGGCACTAATGACTCTTTTCAGTAGTGAAGAAAACATGGATAGTTCATGGCATGCTGTGGCAATAGAGAGATAAAAAAAATCACAATTATAAGAAGCAAGATTCTGGATGACAATGTTTTTGATACCTTAGAACAATTTTATCAAACTAATGAGTGTAGTGTAATTGACCATTTGCCACAAGCTGCAGTAATGAAAATAGAGAAAGAAAAGGATGTACTCAGGACTTCAAATTCCAAGCAAAAGTGACTCCTAAATAACCTTAAAGTTTTATGCTTGCCTTGAAAGAAATCCTAATCTCCTGTAATCTCAGAACTGAGATATCCAAAATGTAAATCCAGAGTAACATGGCCTAGTGATTGAGTTACAACACAAAATTAATTCCCAATCTTTATAGGTGTTTAAGGTTAAAGTAAAGACATTAATTAGGCACTTTTAGGAAGGGGATCCTAGAAATTAGAATGGGTACGTATCTGTAGATTCTGATGCTGTGGCTATTGAGCTCCTAAATTCTGAAATGTCTTTTTTCTTAGAAGCAGTCCATCCATTTATTTTGGAAGATGTCATACTGGCATTGCTGAATAACCTCTAATGGCATTACCTGCAAGACCATGCTGATTCTCCTCAGAATCCAACACCACTATCACTCTGCTTTCCATGTAGACCTTAAAGTAAACTCAAATCCCATCAGACCTGAAAGCTGAAGTAAAAAGTGTGACCCATGAGAAGGTGGGCTACATTTCAGAAAAATGACATGATTTTTGAAATTTCTAAACATTAATCTGAGTAATATGGATGAGAATAAATTTTAATGGTGTGGGATAATGGTGGCAGGAACATAAAGTTGGATCATGCCAAATTTATTAATATGGGCTCTCTAAGCAGAAACTCTGGGTGAATGATGTCATTTGAGAGGTTAGAAAGAGCTTTAATGGTATGTTTGGTTAACTTACTCAATCATGGACCAAAAGATAGAATAGAATAAATGAACTTGAAATTTCAGAACTATC
>PVIY010051716.1:0-15540 GCA_004026745.1 Myrmecophaga tridactyla | reverse complement strand
GGCCAGCACAGGCCTCCCCTGCGCTGGGGTGACCAGGCGCCCCCAGCCCCTTGCTCAGGTCCTGCCAGGGGCTTGGGCGGCCTGCTCCGGAGGTGACCGCACCCTCTCGAAAAGCAGTGGTCAGGAGCTGTCAGTGAGCCCGGCCCCTGGGTGGATGCGGCCCTGCGAGGGGCCCGTGTGTGTGAGCGTGAGGAGAAGGAGCCTGTGCAGGCAGGGCAGGGGCACCCTGGCCTCGTGTCCTGCCTGGCCTAGGTGTCCTGCCTGACCTTGGTGTCCTGCCTGGCCTGTGTGTCCTGCCCTGGCTTCCATGTCCTGCCCGGCCTCGTGTCCTGCCTGGCCTGGGCTCCCTGTGGCCCTTTGCACTGCCCTTGGCCCTCTGGCTGCTCCTCTCCCCTGTGGGCGCACCTCGGGCCGCTCCTTGGGTCTCCTCCACTCCCCGCCCTGGCAGCTGCCGCGCTCCTGGCTGTGGATTGCAGCAAGTGAGTCACTGGCTACTGCCCGGCCTGGGGACTCTCCGCAGGTGCCAGCCATGAAGGACGGGCACCGGGGCTCTCATGGGGCTATTTCAGAGAGGGAGGGACATCCAAGCCAAGGCTGGGGGTGAAGGAGGCCGCAGGGAGGTCCAGGGACAGGGGTGAGCCTGGGGGCTGTGGGTGGCAGCGTGGCCGGGTCTGGGGTCCTTTCAGGAACCTGCGGACACTGTTGTCCAGGCAATGCTTCGCTCCCCTGCATCACGGATGAGGATTGCTCCAGTTCCTTACGGAGAGGGCCTGGGGTCGCGGGGAGGCCGGGAGACCCCCAGGGCCTGAGCAGGCGGTCAGGGGCCTGCTGGCTCTGGGCCGACAGCCCCCCAGCCCCGAAGGCGCTCCGAGCACGAGTCCCAGCGGCCTTGAGGAAGCTCCGTCCGTGCTGCTTCTCCAGGTGAAATGCCCGCTCTCCCCACCAGGTGCCTTAGTTTTGGGTCCTAACGACTTCAAATCTGTCCTCAGTGTTAGTTGGGAGTGGGTGAGAAGGAGCAGTGGGTGAGAAGGAACAGGCGGAATCGCATGGCATGGCTGAGGCCCTGTGATCCCGGCTCTTTCCCAGCGACGCCCTGCAGGCACTCACCCAACTCCAGTCAGGCCTGCGCTGCAGCTCCGGCAGCTCCGGGGGGCTTTGTCTCCACTGGACTGTCCCGTTTTGCCATGATTTCAGCCTCCGGTTGTCCTGCCCACCGTGTGTCCCCAGTTTACTTACTGTTCAGTGACACCGAGACCCCGTGGCTTAGCAAAACGTCACAACCATGTCATTCGGGTGTGTCCACTCCACTGAAGCCGCCTGAGGTGGAGAAAAAAAGTGATTTCTACAACTGACGACAGCAATTTTGGCGTTTTAAAGGAGATGAGACAGCAGGAGTTGAGCAGGAAAGAGAATCTCCAAAGTTTCCCATCTTCCTCGGAGGGACTGCTGGAGGAGGGTGCAGGGAGCACGGGAGGAGGGTGCCGGGAGCACGGGAGGAGGGCGCGGGGAGCATGGACTTTTTCTTCCTCTGACAGCTCGGCTGGCGTGTGGGCCTGGAGTGGGTGGCTCTGGCTTTATCAGAGCACACTCAGGGCCTCCGAAGCGTAAAGCTGAGAGGAGTTGGGGCTTCCAGAGTCTCCAAAGGGCGCAGGAAGCCTCGCTGCTGGGGGGCAGAGGAGGCTGAGCTGCGTGGGGCGCGTGGCCTGGAAACTCGGCTCCACGCCCAGCGCAGGAGCTCAAAGGGGAGCTGGCGCCGCAGGCGGGCGGAGCCGCCCGTGAGATGGCGCGACGCGTGGCCACGAGAGGCCGAGTCTCTCCCGGAGCACTGTGAAGGCGGCGAGGGGCCGGGACGCGTGCCACTTGGTGTGGGTGTGAGCTCTGTGACCCTCAGCTGGGAGGCCCCGAGGACAGCAGGCAGACGGTGCCTGATCCATGCGCAGCAGATTTCACAGCCGCAGTTTGTAGGAATGGCCGGAGAGGAGAGGGCGAGAGGGCGTGTGAACACGCAGAGTGCCGTCAGCGGAGAGCCGGCCTGGCGCAGCGGCGGGCGTGGCGTGGGGTCGGCAGCTGTGGCTGGGGACGGGCTGCAGGGCGGGAGGGCCTCGGGGAATTTGCTCTCGCTGTGCGTGGCGGCGGAACCGAGCCCCGGCAATGCAGGCAGTGGGGGTGCACGGGGGGCCGGAGCAGGGCGGGAGGGCGCGGGGCCCCGAGAGGCGGCTTGGCCTAGCCAAGGCAGCGGGGGGCCTGGGGGGAGGCGGTTCATTTCCTAAAAAATGGGCTGGAGACGCTGTAGGTTTACAGGAAATCATACCAAATACAGGGTTGCTGTAGCCCCCGTTGTGAACACTTTGCATTAGTGAGCTTCTGGTACAATCGATGGAAGAATATTATAATTGTACAATTAACTAGAGTCCATAGTTTTGGGTATATTTTTCCCATCTATCACTCTATGAGTAACACCTTGCATGAATTTTTAATGCGATTGTAAAATATCGAATAATAAGGAAAAAGGCTGAAGCAAAAACTTTTCCTGTTGTGTTGCTCCCACAGTCGGGAGCAAGATGAAGAATTTCCAACATCTGCCTGTTTCTGGTGGAACTTATAGATGGCAGAGGAGGCCTAGAAAACTGTCACTGACTGAGAGGAGGACACAGGACACGTTTTAAGTCACTATGATTCAGGAGGCAAACTCTTTCCCCCGTTCATTCATTTTTCTTTTGCCTCAGTTTGAGTTGAATTTAGGAATCATAGCATTCTCCTGGAAGAGCATTCCCACGCTCACGCTGTATTGTTTTTAATAATTTGCATACTTTAAAAATGTGTTTTTTGATTGATAGGAGATTTGGTTGGATTCAACATTAATGAATGCTCCGACCTAAGCCCAGCTTCTGACGGAGTCGTCCCACGCCCTCTGACCCGACTGGGCACCATGCTGCTCCATCCTGGAAGCCGCCCCTCAGACAGTTGTACGTAAGGTCCAGCTTTTGCCCCTTGAGCCACCAGTTGGGCACACACTGGCTGTTTCAGTATTTCCTTGTAACTCACCCTCCCCGCTGTTCCGTATCACAATGCCCCTTTCATCCTCGAGGGTCAGGACTGTGCCACACATGCAGGAGCAGAGGGCAGCGGAGCCGTCCACTGACCAGACGATGCCCAGGCTCCAGAGAAATGCTCCTTTGCTTCTCACAGAGAAAGTGGCCTTGGCATAGACGAGGTCAGAGGTCATGAGAACCGCACAGGATTGGATACGTCTCGCGGTCACTGTGCTCCGTCAGGAGCTTCAGACTTTCCATGGCCGATTGCTCGTGGAGGAAACCCCTCCCTTCGCCTGCACCTGTGCGCTCTCTGCCGTGGGAGCAGACCCAAGACGTTTGGAGACCCAGAGCAGCATTCTTGTCCCCCGAGGAAGAGGAGCAGGGTGGGACGAGCAGATGAGACCTCCAGGGCCTGAGCGAAGTGACCTGGATGCTCTGCCATTCACTTCCCAGAACACAGTCAATTTTGAGATCAGGAAGATTATCTCCTCTTTGCATTTTTGCGAGAAAATCTCAACTGCAAGGAAGGCACCTCTTCCTCTTTCTTGCCCTAGTGGAGTTTTTTTTCCTGGATGAAGTTAGTGATGACACTGGCTTATTGGCAGGGAGTAAAACTTGTCAAGAATTTTCATTAGGTTCACTTCAGCAACTAATTTTTTTTAACTTCAACTCAAAAGAAAGCTTTGATTACAAGATTAGGAAAAACTTTACTGCATTATTTAAAAAATTCTGCCATTTTCCATCACATCTAATTTTCACTTATGGTTTTGACTCCCCAAAATATCTAGTTATTTTCTGTCCAATTTCAGAAACTGGTGAAAAACTTAGCTTTTTCCTAGGAAGAGTCTGCTTGTTGCAGCCGTTCTTTGCCAATGCGCTCCGATTGCATTTCCCTCAATGGTCTCTCTGCGCCAGCCTTCACATTTCAGGTCCTTAGTCCTGTGTCCGCTTTCCCAACTTTCAGAACAGAAGCCCTCTGGGTTTGCTGAAAGCTTTGAAGCCAACTGGGTGGCTGCTTTTTGTCATTTCCTCTCCACCCGCCGTGGTTTGTGGGCTTCCGTCCATCCTCCTTCCGTCGGGATTTCTCAAGCCCCCCAGCCGCTCTCTCCATGCTGGGTGCAGCAGAGTCCCTGCCCAGGGGCTGCGTCTTTGTGGAGGGATCCTTCCACCGGACACGTGAGGAGCAGGGGTGGGGAGTGCTGGGGGTCTGGGTAGGGCCGAGGGCCTGGCCCCACCAGTAAGATGACACTTTAGTAGTGAGCTGAGGACATGAGGGGCGGGCACTTCGGATAACTGGGGAAGGACCCTGGAGCGAAAGTGCTGGGGGCAGAATGGACATGCCCCTGTGGCTGGAGGGGAGCGAGGCCGAGAGGAGTGGGGGGGGGGGCATGAACCGCAGGCTTGGGCAGTGGGAGCGCAGAGGCCCAGCGAGACCACGGGAAGGACTCAGCTGGGGAAGCATGGAAGGTTTTGAGCAGAGGAGTGATGCGATTTGACTGAGGTTTCGCAAGCACCCTGGCTGCGGTGTTCATTGGTGACATGAAGCCCCAGGAAATGCTGTCAGCTTTGACCTAAATGTATTTTCTTGAGAAGGAATTCTAAAGCACTGGTGATATACATGTTTCTGTTAAAGAAACATGAGTTCTTATAATTTATAATATGTCATACTCTAGTCTGAGAAACACTAAGCAAAGGATTAAAAGTTTAAATGGGTCAAAAGAATTAATTTGGGCTGGCCACGGTGGCTCAGTGGCAGAGTTCTCGCCTGCTATGCCAGAGATGTGGGTTTCATTCCTAGTGCCTGCCCATACAAAAAAAAAAAAAAGAATTAATTTTAACTTGTGCCTTGGCAGTACAATTTTTAGGGAAAACAAATCCTTCCCTTTCTTGGTGCGTCTTGTCTCTTTGGACACTCAGACCCCACTCAGCTTGGCTCCTGATCCTCTCGAGCCCTGTCTCGGGAGCCGCTGAGGGCTTAGGACACGGCGACAGGATGGGAATGGTCTCTGGACACGGGGACGGAATGGGAATGGCCTCCGGACAGGGGACACGATGAGGACGGCTTTTGGACTAGGGGATGCAATGGGAACGGCCTCCAGACACGGGGACGGAATGCGAATGGCCTCCAGACACGGGGACAGAATGGGAACAGCCTCCGGACATGGGAATGCAATGAGAACGGCCTCTAGACACGGGGACAGAACGGGAACGGCCTCCGGACATGGGAATGCAATGAGAACAGCCTCCGGACATGGCGAGGAGGCCACGTTCTCTGTTGTCATGAGAGGCAGGTGTGAGGGTCCTACCCCTGGAGCGCTTCCATTGCAGGGCAGGTGAGCGCAGCAGGCGGGGAAGGCGAGAGTGCACTCAGTTTCCCCGAGAGCCGTGGAGGACACCTACAACTCGTTGAGCACTCAGGATTGTCTGGGAATTTTAGAATACAGCGCATGGGAACTTGGCAGACAGCTCAAAGGGGCCTCCTGACTGGGAGGGGCGCCCGGCAGGAGAGCTGTCTGTGTGCTCATGGAACCGAGAGTGCCACGGCGGAGATAGGACATAAAATGAGTTCCTTGGAAGAAAGGTGTGGAGGTTTGGAACAGGGCACTAAGCCAGTGCTCCTTTGACTCCCTTCCTGCCCCTGGATGTTCTTTCTTGTCTCCCTGGGGGGAAAGCTGGAAGGGCTGCCTGGAAGAGGCATTCCCCAGATGAGTGACTCTGCCAGTCTCGGCACATGGTATCCACATGCAGTGCTGGAAAGTGTTAGATGTTTAGTAGGTGGGATCTCAGGGGTTCCCAGCCTGCCCTGCAGGAGGGGCCCCGAGGTGGCCAGGCTCACCTGGTGCAGGTGAGGCCAGAGAGGGCCCTGGGCGCCATCCCCAGCCCCTTCCATAGGCACCAGCCATGTGGTCCTGCACTTTTATAGTTGTTTGTTTCTTGTGCTTCCAAGACTCACAAACGGCTCGTGAAGTGGCAGAGTCTGTTTGCATGTTTGTTTGTAACTGCTATTCTCAGGCCCAGTAAAATTCAGACCCTAGCACAGGGCTTCAGAGATCAAGAGACATTGAGTGAGCACTTTTTCGGTGATATTCATGTAAGACCTGAAGGTGTAACATATTTTGTGCTTTTCTTCTGTGATTTCTTATTAGCATCACATTCTTATATCTACTTTGAGCAAAAAATCATTTCCAGTAACTGTTTTCTGAGAACCTACTGATCACATCCGGAATGGAAGCAGCACAGCTGGTTAATTCAGTTCCAGACTGCTGTGTGTGGCTGGCACAGCTGAGCTGCTCCCTCGAGGCTGAGCTGCTCCCCCGAGGCTGAGCTGCTCCCACGAGGCTGAGCTGCTCCCCCGAAGGCCGGAGCAGGCAGTGCCGTGCCCACAGCACGCTCTCCAGTCCTTCTAACCCACCATACAATAGCAAGAAAAACGCCTCACATTTATTTTTATTTTCCCCAACCATTCTAGACGTTTCACAGAGGGTGGTGAAAGAATGTATTAGCTCGTTGGAACGAGAGTGTCAGGTCATGTGGTTTCATTAGCGCCACGGAGGGCGGGAAAAGCATTTCCTGGGTGCAGGCACTCGCCCGCCCTCCTGCAGAACCGCCTTCGTCTTCGTTCTTCATACTGATGGTTGAATATGTAATTATACCATTCCAGAAGGTGTCCATGGATTCTCTTTTGACTTCTTCCTTCAAAGCTATATCTAATTATTTATCCATATTTATGTATAAAAATCTGTTATCATTTCAAGGGAGAAGTAGCTTGAGGCTTGAATTATAACAGTAATATTTTAGTTTTTGAAAATACAATCCAACAGCAATACTACAAAATGGAATTCAGTAGAGGCGTGTGGAATGGTGGGCACGGGTACTTATTATATTTAGTCTTACTTTGTTGATATTTATTATGTTATTTCAAGTGTGACAGCTAGTTTAAGCACGCTTGTGAGGGAAGGAAATTTCTGTTCTTCTGATTAATAATAAATACAATTATTGCTCATATCAGAATGTTGTAGATTACATGAAATCCAATTTAAAATAACTTAAAGGACATAAAGTTATTATTTCCCATAAGGAGGTAGAGTGGCTTGGACGTGGTGTGCCCAGCGCTCAGCTGCCTCTTGGGCCTTGGGTCCTTCTCGCCCCACCTTGGCCCCTGCCTGCCTGGCCTCCGGGCCCCGAGCTGTGGGCACTGCACACGGGAGCAGGGGGTCTGAGTGGAGCCCAAGCACAGCTTCCCGTCCAGGCCTGAGTGGAGGGTCCCTGTGGACCCCAGGCGGGCCCCGCGTCCGCCCTGCAGCTCCTGGGTGGTGAGCCGAGGCCCAGCTGTTTCTCCTCAGGAGGTGAGTGGGTCTCGGCGGCTGCACCAGCGTCACTGCCTCGGTTGGCATCGCTATTTTCACGGGGGCCACAGGGAGCTGCAGCCTCAGGGAGCCTTCCTCACCTTTTCCTTCAGCGTTTGAATTTGCTCCACCCTACGTGTGCTCCAGGCTCTGAGGCCCTCAAGTCAGAACCAAGAAAGGCATAGCCCCGGCTGACCCATCTGTGCGCCCGTCTGCACACTTGAAAACACTGTCACTTTTTGGCACTCACTCCTTTTATCCTGGGTCAAGGGGAATCCCAGGCAGGAACTTTTCTGCATTTGCAATTTAATTTGGATATGTGGGTACCAGATGTTGAGAGACACTGGGATTTGTCTTTGTGAATCCACGGCAGCCCCAAGAGCCCAGAAATACCTCCCTTGATAGGCAATTTAATAAGAAAACTTTTCTCCCCAGTTCCGTCGTGCACACCCCATATCCTAAAAAAAGAGCATCTCACAGTGATGCAGGCAGTTTTGAATCTTATTAACAACAGTAGGAATAGCAGCTGACCCTTGGTTTGCCCTTCATGGTCCTCAGAGCATGGAGAAAGCTGCATTTAACCCTCATGCCCTGTGCAGGGAGCAGTGAGGGGCCTGGGCTCTTTCACTGGTGGGAAGGGTCCAGAGAGGCCGGGGGAGCTCTCTGAGGACACAAGGCCCATGCCCAGGCAGGAGGCAAGCCGGCCCTGGCCTGCCTGTCCTTCCTGGCTCCTTCACCCCAACGTGTAAATACAGAGTCCTGTGGTTTCATTTGAAGCTGGAGAGGAGGTGGAGGTTCCAATGAGCATGTTGGGAAGCGGCTTATTAATTAAAATAGCAGAGACCAGGGTGCAGTTACGAAAGCAAGTGCAGCTAAGGTATTTTACAGTCCATCTCAGTGACCCGCTCTGCAGAGTGAACACAGTACCTGAGAGCTTAAACTTTGGTGTTGGACACACTCGGGTAGAAATTCTCCCTCTGACATCTGCCTGATGTGCAAGCTAAAATGCTTTCGTCAGCTATCTGAATCAGGATCTCCTCACTTATCAAGTTGGAACCATAAGTCTTATCTGGTAGAACTGTGGGGATTAAATCAAACAATATCGGTAAAGACTCCAGCACGGTAATTAAATCAAGGAAACACCCAGCAGATGGTAGCTGTATAACTGTTAGTGAAGGAGGAAATATTAAGTCCGTGGTACACCTCCCCGGTTATGCCTTTTCTAATCTGCACTACACGATAGAAGGGAAACATGGAAAATGCCAAATTTGTGAGAAGTTAATGACTTATGACTTTTCCACTTTGTGAAACTTTCTCTGCCTAAGACCAGGGATAAGATTCTGAAAGTATCTCATCTTCCTCCCAACACCTTACCTTTAACAAATGTGGAAAGCCACACTACTGTCTCCTGTATCAGTGCCCACTGATTATTTCACTATTTTCTAAATGCAGATGTGTGTGCATGTTGAGCCAAGCAGGTTTTTCTCCAGGATCCCTCAATAAAAAGTAGAGTTAGCCTTCTTTATCAACAGGAGAATCCTAGAACTACCAAATGACTTGAGAACAAGAATGTCCACCCAAAGGGGTCAAGTCTTCGTTTAAATGTTCCTTTGTCACTTGCTGTCGTATCCTCGGGATGTGACCTTTAAGCATACTTAGCAAACGATGCCAGGCAGACTCGTGAGAATGGCACATCAGTGCTCAGCTGTGACAAGTTATGCTCAGCCCTGCCACCAGAGGCCATGCAGAATCCCTGGGAACAAAAAAAAATGAAACTTACAGTCACTATTCCATATAATTAGGACAAAAGAGCATCCTGACCTCCAGTATGGAAGCACATTTCAGCAAGTGGCCGGATTAATTTCACGTTATACTTTCTGCACAAAATAAAGAGAGAAAAGGAGACATCTAAAATTTGTGCCAACATGTCACTAATTGAGGCAATTTGGGATGCCTTCCTCAAATACAGTTTTTGGTTCTACTGCACTCTACAGCCTTGATTTACTTCTGGGTCAATGTATTCTCTTTTCCCTCTTTCATGAATACCAAATTCTTCTTCTGTAGATTTCTAAACTTTGTTTTTATGCCAGCCATATACAAAATATTTACAGTGCCATTTTTCTTTATATAAGAAATATTGAAGAAAGTAGATTTTCTAGTCAGATAAATTTTTGTTTATTGATCCTTATTTAATTTTTGAATTGCATTTTATATTCTTGAGACAGAAAGTCAACTTCAGATATTTGTCTTTTAAGGAATCTTCAGTCTTAGGGACCTTAAGATCCTATTTTCTGCTCAGAATGCTCCAGAATGCAATCGTTTTAAAAGTTGTGAAGCAGAAATCTTCACCCAAGTACAGCAAACGTACCCTGGTGGTTGATTGAGTCCAACACCTTTTAGTAAAGGACAATTTAGAAAACATCCAGAGTGGGTCTGTGTGCAAGAAGAGTTAGCACTAATGGTTTTCTAGAGGGTAAAGCTTTCTAAAGCAGGCAGAGATTCTCCTATTATCTACGTTTTACTGCATGTGATTTAATCCTGTACCGTGGATTTAAGTGCCATTGCATGCTGCTGAGCCCAAAGTCATGGGCTAAACTTCCCCCCTAAGCTCCAGGCTTCTGTAAGCAGCCATCCAATGGATATCTCAGTTGCAGACGTAATGAGAGTGAAAGAAACCCCCAATCCAACTTTTGATTCTTCACAGCCATCTCCGCTACTATAGATACACAAGTAGTTTCTCTGTTTTCTCCCCAACTCAGTAAATTATGCCACTCTTCTCTCAGTTGCTGAGGTCAAAATCCAGATGACCTCCTGGGTTTTCTTATTTCCCTCACCTCAACGGTCAACCATCTGCTGAATGGTTTTTGCCCCATATGCATGTACTTTTGTCCAATTCCAATGTCATCATCATAGTCAAAGCCCCTCACATCTTGCAACAGCTTTCTCTGTCTCTCTGCTTCTGCTCTTGTCCCATATAATTTATTTTCTACAGAGTAGCCAGAGCCATATTTTAAGAAATACTGATCAGAACCCTTCCACTTTTGGCCACAAGGTAATGGGTTGATGTCAGAATATAGCCACACCTTCCCAGCCTTCTGCAGGAACAACTATAAAAGCTGCATTAAGAACAACAGTGGTCAGGTAGGACAAGTGTTGGAGACGGCAGGGAGGTGGGCACACCGAGCCTTGCGTTTGCCTTTGCCTTTTCACTCGGGCGATTTTCCTGTTTGAAATGCAGAGAATAGTGGCCAAATTGCCATCAGAGGCTGGCAGCACCCTTGCTCTTGGAAGGACACAAGTGGAAGTTTAAGGATAACCAAGAGATGAGGACTTGAGCAGGAGAAGAGAAATGCAGGGATGTATGCCCCAAATCCTGGGTGCACTTTTCTGCTGAGACATTTTGTGGGTGCTAAGCTGTGCATGAGACTTTAGAAAACCCACATGAAGCAGGAGCTGGGAAGCTAAAGGTGTGAGTGGTTTTGTGGTGCCAGGGATACGGAGGTTAGAGTTCAGGGCCTGAGAAGGAGAAGCTGGGTGAGCACCTCAGGGCTGCAGCTGAGGTTCCAGAAGGTGCAGGGTTAGGGTGAAAATTAATAGGTCCTAACAATACGTAAGACCTGACTTTAAATGACCAAGATGGTCTGCCGATACTCGACAGAAGAACATTAGATCTTTTATAGAGGAAGAAAATATTTGCCAAAACTTCTACAACCTTCACACTTAATGTCAAGCATTTTGTTAAAAACTACCGGGTTGCCAAGCAAACGAACAAAACAAGACCATTACTGATGTGAATCCATGAAAACAAACAGTGAAACTAAACCTACAGGTGATCTTACATGGAACTTGAAAATAAGTATAATTACTATATCTAGAAAATAAAAAGAATTTGGCCAGATAAATGTAATCTATAAAAGAATTAAAGAGGAATTCTAGATTTGAAAAGTTAACTGCTAAAAAAACTGATTAAAATTTGGTATTTGGATTTAATAGCATATCAGAATAGCAGAAAAGAGGGAGAGTGAACTGGAAGTCGGCAGGTAAAAAATCTGATTCAGGCACCTGAAATCCAAAGGAAGGCAGGAGGCTTATGGGGCATTGTGAAAAATTTAAAATTTCTATAACTTGAATTCCAGAATTAAGAGAGAATGGATTAGAAGTGATACTTGAGGCAATACTGGCTGCGATTTTCCTAAACTGAAAAATAAGGCATCAAACCATAAATTACCTCAAACTGGACAAAAGAAAAGCTTCACCAAACACATCACAGTAAAACCACAGAACACCAAAGATGGAGAAAAAATCTTAAAACAGCTGGAGGAAAGGACACACCTGCCCTAAAGGAACTACTATGAGACGGACAGCTAACATCTCAGGGAAAACCATGCAGACAGAAGAAAATGGAAGGGCTGTCAGAGGGTAACTTCCCACCTGGAATTCTATACCCAATGAAAATGTCCTTTAAAAATCAGGATGCTTTAGACAAATGAAAACTGGTAGAATTTGTCAGAAGATCCTGTGGGAGGGGGGTACTTCTAGAAGGAAAAACAACTACACTGGGAAATGCAAATGAATATTCAAAATAAATGCAATATTATCATTCAGTTTTTAAAGTATATCTGTAATTAAAATATATATCAAAAGCACAAAAGATGGTGGTCTGTGGAGTTATTTTGCACAATTCTGAAAAGGGTAAAAGTATTATTACTACTCAAAGATGCATGCTGTAATCTCTAGGGTTCCTACTGAAAGAAAAGAAAAATAATATATGACTATCAAGCTAATAGAGGATACATTGAAATATTAAAAATACTTGGTTACTCCAAAAGAAGGGAGATAAAGGATGAAAAACTGGGATAACAAACAAATGAATTCATTATATGTAATCAGAATTAGTATGCCAATTAAAAGATAAATACTATGTTTCATAAGAAAAAAAAAGCCTAAATACATGCTACTTACAAGAGATGCCCCTTAAATATAAACACATAGAAATTTTGAAAGTGGTAGAAAAAAGATATGCCACATGTGCCAGTTTGAAGATCTTAGTACCTCAGAAAAGCCGTGTCCTTTAATCCTCATTCAGTATTGCTGGGTGGAATCTTTTTTATTGTTTCCATGGAGATGAGACCCACCCTATTGTGGGTGGTAACTTTGATTAGGTGGTTTCCATGGAGATGTGTCTCTACCCATGCAAGGTGAGGTTGCTACTGGAGTCTTTTAAGAGGAAACCATTTTGGAAAAAGCTCAGTGCTGACAGAGCCCACCCAGCCAGAGACCTTCGAAGATGAAGAAAGAAAGTGCCCCTGGGGGAGCTTCATGAAACGATAAGCCAGAGACTCCAGCAGATGTCACCAGGTACCTTCCCAGCTGACAGAGCTGTTGTGGACCCATCTGCCTTTCCTGAAGTGAGGTATCTTTCCCTGGATGGCTTAGTTTGGACCATTTTATAAGTTTAGAAGTGTAAACTTGCAATTTACTAAATTCCTCTTTTAAAAGTCATTCTGTTTCTGTTATATTGTATTCTGGCAGATTTTATAAACTAAAACAGATTTTGGTACCAGAGAAGTGGAAAACTGCTGCTGTTTGCAAATATCAAATATGTTGGAATGGCTTTTTAAATGGATAAGGAGAAGATTTTGGAGGAGTTGTGAGCAGCTTGATAGAGAAGGCGTAGGGTGCTATGAAGAGACTGTTGGTAGAAATGTAGACTCTAAAGATACTTCTGGTGAGGCTTTAGACATGTGTTATTGCAAACTGGAAGGGGAAGCAATCCTTGTTTTAAAGTGGCAAAGAATCTGGCAAAATTGACCACTGTTTTTTAGATAGAAGGCAGATTTCAAATGCTAGGAACTTGGATATTTAGCTGAAGAGATTTCCAAATTAAATGTGGAAAGTGCGACCTGGTGTCTCCTCACACCTTATAGTGAAATGTAACAGGAAAGAAGTAAGCTGAGAACTGAAATCTTGGGTACAGAGAAACCAGGAATTGATGCCATGAAAAATTCTGAGCTTCCAAAAAGGAAGACCCCAGAGAATAGTGCTCCATGTGAGGATTTAACTGATCATGGAAATAGCCATTTCAGAAAAGGCCAGGACTGGAGATGGAGTTATCCAGGAAGGATTTGGGGAAAATCTTATTGTCTGATGGGCATGATCCCAACATACTGCACAGAAAACCAACAAGAGTGTTGTGGGATCTTTATAAACAGAACCACTGCCAGTCTGGACTAAAAGGGGCAGAAAAGGGACAAATTGAAGGAAAATTCACTTTGGAGGAAGAACCATGAAAGTTAAGGTCTGAAGCCAAGGAATCTTGGGCAGGAGAGCAGACCCACCCTTATATGGAGAGGGTGAGTTTGCCCTGAAGCAGAGGGTGGGCCTTCACTTTGCTATTCCAGAAGAGCTGTGCCAGCCCAGGCCTTGGAGCGGTAAGACCACATTCCTTGGGGACTTGGGGGAGCCTGGCTGCCACCCCACTGCTCTGGAGGGGTTGAGAGTGTGCCCCAGAGATGGCAGAGAACCCGGGTGCAGCCCCGCTGGTTGGAGAGGGTGGAGCTGAGAAAAAAAGTGGTTTCCCCAATGAGCCCCAAGGTTGCATTCAGAGAGATTCCAAGGGCCTGTGTAGGCCCTTGGAAAGGGTGGGACTGCTGCTTTCTAAAGCCCAGAAAATAAATGACTCTCAGACTTTGAAAGCTATTGGAGTTTGCCCTGCAGGTTTTCAGAACTGTTTGCATCCAATGAACCCTGTGTTCCTTCCAATTTCTCCCTATGAAAATGG
The DNA here is from genome assembly GCA_004026745.1 of Myrmecophaga tridactyla. Classification (NCBI taxonomy): domain Eukaryota; kingdom Metazoa; phylum Chordata; class Mammalia; order Pilosa; family Myrmecophagidae; genus Myrmecophaga; species Myrmecophaga tridactyla. Next base: position 1,378 of record PVIY010051716.1, on the reverse strand, counting down.
GAATATGTATCCTATGACTACCCCTCCTTTGTATATTGGCAGCAAATAACTTGTTCTGAGCTTTACAGGTCCAGAGCCAGAGGAGAATTTTGCCTTAGGACAGACCATGCCTGTAGCTGACTCTGATGAGATCTTGTACTGTTTCTGACTTTGTATTGTTACTGAAATGGTTTAAGGCTTCCTGATAATGTTGTGGAATGAATGTATTTTGCATTTGCAAAGGGTGGAATGTGCCAGTTTGAAGCTAGTATGTACCCCAGAAAAGCTATATCCTGTAACGTTCATCCAATATTGCTGGGTGGGATCATTTTGATTGTTTCCATGGAGATGAGACCCACCCAATTGTGGGTGGTAACTTTGATTAGGTGGTTTCCATTGAGATGTGTCTCCACCCATTCAAGGTGGGGTTGCTACTGGAGCCCTTTAAGAGGAAACCATTTTGGAAAAAGCTCAGTGCTGACAGTCCCCACCCAGCCAGAGACCTTCAGAGATGAAGAAAGAAAGTGTCCCCGGGGGAGCTTCATGAAACGACAAGCTAGAGACCCCAGCAGATGTCACCATGTGCCTTCCCAGCTGACAGAGCTGTTCTGGACCCATCTGCTTTTCGTGAACAAAGATATCTTTCAAAGGATGCCTTAGTTTGGACATTTTTATAGGCTTAGAACTGTGAACTTGTAATGTAATACATTCCCCCTTTAAAAAGGCATTCCATCTTTATGCATTTTAATGCATTCCAGTGGCTTTTGTGAACAAAAACACCATGCAAACACTAATCAAAAGAAAGCGTATATACTTATGCTAATGTCACCAAAATCAAGCTGAAGCCTATGATTAGAGATGAAAAAGGCAATGCATAAATATTAAACTAATCAATTCAAAGGGAATGTATAACACGCCTAAATTTTAATGCATGTAGTAAAATAACTTCAGGTATATGAAGCAGTCATGAAAACTCAACAAACTAACCAACAGCTCCCACATTGCAGTGAGAAATGTTAACATACTTTTTCAGTAGCTGACAATAAGCTGATAAAAAAATCAATTAGGATTTGAACAATTTGCATAACAAGATTGACCTATTTGACATGTGGAGAACATTATTGCTAACAATTTTAGAAACACATTCTTTTAACGTGCACATGAAATATTTACTAAAATGGTCCAGTTGTTGGACCATAAGGAAAATCTTGACAAATTTCAAAGTATTGAAATTAAATAAAGTATGTTCTCTGACCATAGTGGAATTATACTAGACATCAATAATAGAAAAAAAAACTCAAAACAAATCTTAAATATTTGACAGTAAATTTATAGTGGGTTCTAAATAACCTCTGATTAAAATTAGAATAGCTGAGAAGACCATAGACATCTCAGAATC
>PVIY010051715.1:0-15543 GCA_004026745.1 Myrmecophaga tridactyla | reverse complement strand
AAGAAAGAGAGAGAGAGAGAGAGAGAGAGAGAGAGAGAGAGAGAGAGATATGTTTACCTTCAAAAGAATATGAATCAACTTTGCAGAAGAAAAGGAAATCCCCTCATTACAGAGTGTGGTGGTGAAGGCATGGCTATGTGATTATACCAGGAACCATTGAGTTTTTTACTTAGGTTGGATTGTATGATGTGTGAATAAAGCTGTGTAAAAATGAACAGAGAGACAAGTGTTGGTGAAAATGTGAAAAGACAGCTATATCTTATTCACTGTTGGTGGGGAAGCAGTGTGTTGCAGTGCCTTTGAAGGGCAGTGTGGTGGCTCCACAGGAGGCTAGGGGTGGGGTTGATATATGATCCTGTAGCCCTGTCACTAGGTGTATACCTGGAAGAACTGAGAGTGGGGACATGAATAGATTTTTACACACTGGTGTTTAGGGCGGCAGTGTTTGTGATTCACAATGGACAGAGGTGGCCTAAAGGTATATTCAACTGAGGAATAGAAGGGGAATCCGTGGTGTACACATACAATGGACTACTAAGTGGCTGCAAGAAGGCATGAAGTTGTGAGGTATGCAACTAGGTGAATGAACCTGCAGGATAGTATGTTGAATGAAATAAGTCAGAAACAAATATTATTGTGCCTCACTTATATGGACAAATTATAATATAAAGACTTGGTGCACTGAAGTTGAGAGTATGGGCTATCAGGTTGGGACCTATTGTAAAGGGTCCTAGATAGTAATCTCTGACAGAAGTCGCATCTATTCCAGAGTTGTAACTGTTATTTCTAAATTCTGAGATGCTGAGCTATTTGTGTACATCCTGGTTGTTCCCTGGAACTTCACGTATTTGTGTCACACCTGAGATTCAAAGTTAGAGCCCTGAAGCTATGAAAGTCAACATTATATAGCAAGTGTTAAAAAGCTGAAAAAGTGATCAGACTTCAACCAGAGAGATGAATAAAGTTGATCTGGATAGGACCAAGGTAAATCATAATATAGGATAAAGGATGATATGGTCCATATTTTAAACCTTCAACTTCTGTATAAGCCCAAAGGAAGAGATGTTTATTTGGTGCAAAATGTATATGTTTGATAGCATAATATCTAATTTAACTTGTATGGTCAGTTTATTCAAACACCACAATAACATGGAATCTTTAGAGCATGAGATCTTGTTCATTTGTCCAGGTTAATATGATGCCCTGATACATCCCAGAGTAATTTGGCCAGAGACTAAAAAAAGTATTTTTCAAGTTTCCTTGAAGGACTGGGGAGAAAGGAGGAAATATCAAACTTCCCCACCTGAGGAATTCCTGATATTCTTGCAAGCATTGGGGACAAGGACAATCATTTAATAGGCTGAGCCTTTGATGTTGGGATGCACCCATATCAAACTTATTCCTGCAAAGGAGAAGCTAAGCCTGATTATGATTATGCTTAAGAGTCACCCCCAGAGAACCTCTTTTGTCTCTCAGATGTGGCCTCTCTCAAAGCCAACTCGGCAGGTGAACTCACTGCCTTCCTCTATGTGGGACAGGACTCCCAGGGTGTAAATCTCCATGGCAACATGGGACAGAACTCCAGGGATAAGCTGGGACCTGGCATCATGGGATTCAAAATGCCTTCTTGACCAAAAGGGGGATGAAAGGAATGAGACAAAATAAAGTTTCAATGACTGAGAGATTTCAAATAGAGTCTGGAAGTTATTCTGGAGGTTATTCTTATGTATTATATAGATAACTCTTTTTAGTTTATGGTGTATTGGAGTAACTAGAAGGAAATACTTGAAACTGTTGGACTATATTCCAGTATCCTTGATTCTTGAAGACGATTCTATAATAATATGGCTTTTACAGTGTGATCATGTGATTGTGAACACCTAGTGGCTGATGCTCCCTTTATCCAGCATACGGACAGCTGAGTAAAAAAATAAGGACAAAAATAAACACTTACTAAGGAGGATAAGTGGTAAAAAAAAATGGATAGATTGCAATATTAGTGGTCAATAAGAGGGAGGGGTAAGGAGTGTGGGATATATGAAATTTTTCTTTTGTCTTTTATTTCTTTTTCTGGAATGATGCAAATGCTCTAAAAATGATCATGGTGATGAATATACAACTATGTGATGATATTGTGAGCTGTTGATTGTATACTTTGGATAGATTGTAAGTTATATGAAGAGATCTCAATAAAATATTTTTTTAAAAAGATATGAATCAGATGGTATCAGCCTCAACACTGGAGACTAAAAGATCTTGGAGAAGTGTTTTCATTTTGAACTTAGAATTCTTTAAATTACCAAATTACCAATAAATCATTATAGCAAAATAAAGGATTTATCAAATGACTGCCATAAATAAGAGAAGCACATGGACAAAAAGAAAGTTTGGAATTAGTGAAAATAAACCTCAGGAGGCAGTGAAAACACAGAAGTCCACATTAGAATGAGAAGTCAGTGGGATCCCAAACCAGGGTGAACTACAAGCACTACCTCAGTACCTACCGAGGCATTGATATAAACATAGCATTTAGTTTGAGAGCCAGAAGTTATAAAAGGTTCTTACTGGACACAGAGTGGGCACGACTGCATAAGGGACTGTTGCTCTTTAATGTAGTCTCTGCCCTCTTACAGATGACATCCAGAGAGGGGACACAGACAAGAAAGAAGTAAATAAACCAATCTACCACTTCAGATTTGATAAGAGCTCTCTATGAATGAAAAGACCAGTGTACCGTGCAAGAGAATCTGGGCTGGATGGGGCATCTCAGGTTGAGGAATTGGTTGATTGGAAGGAGTTGAAATGGGAAATGGATTGGCCATCCAGGAAAAGTTCAAGAAAGCTCTGCAGCTGGAGCACAGATTGCAGAGAAAGGAGGAGCCTGGGACAAGGTGAGGACGATGGGCAGGTACTGGACTGAGAGTCTGGAAGTAAGGGACAATGGTTTATTAATCTCTGGATCCCTAGCACCTAAATGGCCTGACACCGACACCTGGTAGAACCTCAGTCTCCTACTTTGTTAGCTATTTTTACTTGTTTAACTTGACTACTCCAGGATTAATCTGATACACCATCAAGTTGCAGAAAATAAATTGGCCAAACTTGAAAATAAGAGCCAGTGTCAGCTAATCACCAAGGAGTTCCGGGAGTTTTTCAGTCCCTCTAATTCAAAAAGTTAGTTTGGATTTGTCACCTGGGAGGGAGTCTTTTTTCACCCAACACCCACTGTCTCTGGAATTCACTGACTGCCATTACTACTGGGGAAGCGTGAAGCTGCTAGAATCTTCCACAAAGAGCCATATTGCTTGTTACCATTTGGATAAGATTGCAGCAAAGGAAACATGCTGAGTGCCTCAGCTTAAAGCTTGTGAATATTGTGTTATTAAATAATATGCAAACTCATTGAAACAGCAGAAATGTTTCACTTGAATTTCTGAGCTAAATAGTCCATTGTTTTAATTTTCCTGACTGATTTATTCTCCTTGGTTTTTTCCACCAGGCAAACATTTATGGGGCACCTAACAGTGCAAATGAAAATGGTAGGTGGCCACAATGACTTAAGTGGCCCTTTCTGCAGACAGAGCATGCTCTCACGTCTGTATGTTTTCACATACTGGTTCCCTGCTTAGCTTGCCTGGCTCCTTCTGACTTATTCTAGCTCATCTTCTAGGTCATCTAATTCACCTGAGCTCTCCTTTCCTCAGAAAGCCTTACCTGCTCCTGTTCCCCAACCTGGACCTTGTCAGCTGCTCCTCTGAGCTCCTGGAGGTTGCCTCTGACCATGGAACCCCTAAAAACATTCCTATAAGACTTTAATGTCAAGGAAGTGTTGCCCCTTCTGAGTTCAGCTTCTTCCATTCTGAAACAAGTGGATGGTTTTCCTCATGTTCTTCCCTTTGTCTTGGCTTCCAGGAGCTATGGCCAAGAAGTTGTATTAATTTTACACTGCAAATAATGGCATTGTCCTTTTTTCATTTTCCTATTTTCAATTTCATTTTATTTTCATAACATGCTGCCATAATTTTTGTAATAAACAGCCTCAGATCCTCTTCAAAAATATATATAACTGTGGCCAATCTCTTCTGATTTTCTTATCTATATATTTGCCTGTACTTATTTAACTTATACCTTATGTGTTTCTGAGAGAGGATAGGAAACTCTGCCTCTAAGACATTATGGCTGTAGAATCTTCAGGGTTTAGTGACATATTTTATGAAGGGTGATAAGAAACAGGAGAGGCCACTTCTGACCACAAGATTTCTAGGCCAAGGAAATGGGAAGACAGCAATAGTAGGACAAACTAAATGGGATAGAACAAGAGTGCTAACATTCATTGCACATTTAGGCTGTGTACCAATTACTACCTTGGGTGTTTTGCATGCATAATTTCATTTAATCCTAATAAGAAACACGACACAGTAAGACTGGCATAACCCTCATTTGAAAGTGAGAAACTGAGGCACAGAGTGGTTAAGTCACTTGCCTAAGGTTAAATGGTAAGTTTTTTTTTTTTAATGGTATGCTGTATGGTGGGGTCACATTTCATTATTTTTCCATGTGAGTATCCCATTATTGTAACATGAATAGTAAGTTTTAAAGCTAAAGTTTTCATCTTGGTATTCTAAAATGGAGGTCCAGACTCTTAATCATGCCTTGTAGAAAGACCGAACACACCTATCAAAGGGGCCTAATAGAAAAAGTAGACAGTGTTCACTTCCGTTATTAAGTTGAGTGTGACAGCATCGGCCTGTCCTGATTCAGCACATTGACTCCTATCCAACAACGTGTGTTGAGGACATAATGGACAAAATCCTGGACCCAATGGAGATATTTCCACTTTGCTTCTTATTTCCTGCCCTGACTTAGTATGATTTCTTGATTCATCTACCAATTTTAGATCTGCTACTGCCTCTTGGACCAGGGTACCAATTATTAGACCAAGCCCGATGTCTCTTTCTTTTTTTTTTTCATTTAATCTTCAAACAAATGGTTCAAGCATTTTCAGCCCTACTTTGCAAATGATGAAACTGGTTCAGAGAATTTAAATCATTGAACCAAATATAGATAACTAGTGAAGAGCAGTGTCTAAATATGATTCATTTTAGTCCTTTTTCTGCAGCTATTGGGAGATGCTGTTTCTCTGGTCTTGACCTCTAGCACCCTTCTTAGACCCCTAGTTATACTTCACCCCTGGCCCAATCCCCTCTCAGCCATGTAAAGTAACTGACCACACCTTACCCCCACCCCGCCCCCGCTCCAGCTCCTTTACAGTTTCCAAGCCTCAGCCCAGGGAACTGGTACCCCTGAACTGCCCCACCTAGATCCTTTGTAGTGGGGTCAGGTGAGGTGCCACTGGATAATGATACCCATTTTTTTCATATGTAATCGGTCATAGACAATTTTGACATCTTAAATCTCTGAATTACCATTGATTCTTGGGATTTCAGAGAAGTTTCTCCTTACCCCCCACAAATAATGTTTTTATAACTGAGTTTAGCAAAGGTGATGTGCTACTGCTATGCTGGATTAAAAAATATATAATGCAAGGAAACCCCCAAAATTTTACTCATATATTTATTAAAAAAAAAAAGAAATTTGGCTGATTACACTTGTTAGATCTGCTGCTTCTCTAGTTCCATTTAGTGGGAAAAAATGGCTTTATATTCCCACCCACTGATTTCCAACTAAAACAGAACTTAGTTGCCTGCTGATCCCGCTGGCTTTTTAAATGAAAAACTTATTCTTCTTAAACTACTGGAAAATTATATTTAAAAATCAGCATAATTCCATTGCCTATTTGTTTTGGATTCCTTGAATAATGCTGGGTTGGTTTCCTGAACAACTCTAGGCAGCATGATGTTCAAGTTTGGCTGTCACACATGCTAACAGGTGATCTGCATTTTTGCCAAACCATAGAATTCATTTCTACATGTCAATTAATACAATCTGAGTGAAGAGCACACGGGTAGTTCAGTGGTAGAATTCTTACCTGCCACCTGGGAGACCGGCTTTGATTCCTGGCCTATACACCCCAACTCCCCAAACAAACAAACAAATAAAAACAATGTTGTGGACAGAATTTCCTATGATATACATACCACACATCTGCTTCTGTGTCTGTGTGTGTGTGTGTACAGACACAGAGATACATAAATGTAGGGAGATATGAAAAATTAAAAAATATATAATTGGGGTGAGTGAATGTTTTTTCATCTTAATTATATCTCGTGGGGGTTAGTTTGGTAGAATTGAAGAGTCTGTTGAGACTTCACATTTTTATCTATCTCTCTATCTGTTTATCCATCTATCCTCCATCTCTTTACAATTTATTTTATTATTTATTTATTTTTAAAATTTGCATATGGGCAGGAGGCACCAGGGATCGAACTCCAGACCTCCAGCATGGCAGGTCGGAGCTCTGCCTGCTGAGCCACGGCAGCCCGCCCCTCTTTACATTTATGTATCAGTGTCACAGTGCTGACATATAGTATAGCCTCACTAAATATGCACTGAATAAATGAGTTCATTAATCATTTGTATAATTTCCACCCAAAAAGAAACACCTTAAAAAACCAAGAATTCTTTTTTTTTTTTTTTTTTTTTTTTTGCATGGGCAGGCACTGGGAATCAACCCGGGTCTCCGGCATGGCAGGCGAGAACTCTGCCTACTAAGCCACTGTGGCCTGCCAAAGAATTCTTAATATCAGATCATTGCCTTTTTTGCTCTTAATTTTTCTATTTCATTTAGACCTTTATTCACAAATGGTGGAGAGGTGTGCCTGTAGATGCTCTTAGAGATCAGTTAGTTCAATTATTTTATTTAAAGATGAGGAAACTAAGGTCAGAAATAGTGAATAGTTTGAACAAACACATTAATTTTGATGAAGAAAGGGTGAGCCCTAGCGTTTCTGGAGATAAAGAGAGAACTGAGCTGTCCAAGATTGAGCTGGCCACATAATAGAAGAAAAATGCCACCCCATCTTTCTGGATACTATAGATTTATTAGCAGAGCCTAAGGTTGGATCCTCTCCTTAGCAGCTATGTTACACTGAAGATAACAATGGTTTGGTTCAGGTGAAGTGGGCAGTGAGAAGCTGGGACCCAGAGTAGTGCTCTGCAAGCATTCCTACAATACTTCCAGGTGGTAATTTCATTCTGGATGGTCTTCTTGGATGCCGAATCATCTTCTGATGGCCTTCCATCAGAAGAGTGCAAGGACTGAGAGGAGCAGGGTGGCTGGAACCCCCAAGATAGGCTAGGCTGGGTGATGATAGGTAGCTCTTGCCTTCCTCCTCCTCTCTCTATTTTGCTACTCAGCCATCACCCAGAAATAGTAAATCTTGACTTGGTTTGCTCCATTTCCCCAGGATGGTCAGTGACTGCCAAAAGCATGTAGAGAGAGAGTGCTTGAGTAGTCTTGTTTCTTTCCAGAGTGGAGGCACAGTACTCTAATCTTTAAGGAGTGAAAGAGCCATGGAGGGAAACCCTAGCTTTCCACTGTATTAGTCAGTATAGGCTCTGCCATGGGAACAAATACCCCTCCCACTCCTAAGTTTTATGTCTGACTCTCATCACATTCCAATTTAGGGTTGGTGACTCTTTTCCAAAGTGGTTATCCAGGGATCTAGTTTCCTTTCATCTTGTGGCTATGCCATATGGAATCTATGGCTTTTAACATTACTATGAGAGGAGAAGAGAACACTCTGCCTAAGGGAATCTCCCTGAAGTTTTGTGGTCTTGTCCAGAGGTTGTTACTTCATATTCCATGGCCAGAATCCAGTCACATGATTCTAATGTAACTTACATGGAGGCTGGACAAAGCCTATGGATCCAGAAAATGAAAATGGGATTGGTGTGTATAGTAGATAAAGATAGACACAGATTATTTGACACTGTCCCATGTAGAATTGAGGTCTCCATCCCTTCCCCTTTAATCTGGATTAGCCTGTGACTGTGTTGACTAATAGAATATGGTGAAAATGAGATTATATCAGTTTTAGGTCTTGTACATAAAAGAACTGGAAGTTTCTGCTCCTTTCCTCTTGTAGTCCTGAGCCACAGTGTGGAAATCCTATAATCCTGAAGCCACACTATGAGGAAGCCCAATACAACAGTGTGGAGAGAGGGGGTTGAGAAGAGGGAGGATAGGAGGGAGTGAGATCAAGAGGGAAGGATGAGGGAAAATAAGAAAGAGGGAGGGAAAAAAAAGAAGAAGACTTAGCTCCTAGATGTTCCAGTCTCCATCTGTTCAAATAATTCAAATTGAGGTTTTGGACATCATGGAGTGTAAATAAATTATGCCTACTATGTCCTGTATGAATACTTGATCCATAGAGTCATGAGTTGCATTAACAGCATATTGTTTTAAGTCACTGAGTTTTGGAGTAATTGGTTACACAGAAATAGATTGCTGGAATGGTTAGTATCTAGCCAAAATCTGCTACCCACTACACCCACTCCTTCCTTTCCCATTAACCCAGCTATAAATACACCAGGACAGGCCAATTCCAAAAGCTTATCCATATTTGGTCTTATGTATAACATAGAAACTGTGAAATTCTCCTTCTCTGTATCTCCTGAGGAGTCGCTTAATTTCTCTCATGGTGTTAGTTACAGCAAATGTGAAATCTTGCACCATGGTGTGGGGCCTCAGGGGATGGACTAGTTCAGATATGATATTTGTTGACATTAAAACTGGCAAAGGAAGCAGTTGAACCAATCTCATGACTAAGATTGGAAACAAAGTCAAAGTCTGTCATGGGATAAGTCATCAGATCTGAGAAGAGGGGAGGTCTCTATGGGAAGGCGAGCTGTGTCTGGGATGCCAGAAGACAGGAAGGCTGCTCTGGAAGTAGAGAGCAGAGGGATTAGAGGGAGATTCTGGACTAAGCCAAAGAACTTCCCAAAGAACTTCCCATGGATTCTCGAAGACCATTGTGCATGGAGTGACAATTGTATATTGTGAAGCTAGGCCTACTGGTTTATTGAAGAGATGAATTAACAAGTAGATGAATGCATGAATGAAAATTAAAGGTGGCACCAATAATGATGCTTAGTAACTTAACACTTCTATAGCAGGCACGATGCTCAGCTTCATATGCTTTAACTCTTCTTACCTCACAACATTCCCATGAGGTTCATACGTGTTCTTATTTTGCAAATTTGGAAACTGAGGTTGAGGGAGAAAAAGTTTATTTCCCCAAAGTTGCACAGGATTGTAGTAAGAGAGTTTGAGTTTGAGTTCAGAGTGTTTGGGCTCCAATGCCCATACTCTTTAACACTAGGCTATACTACCTTCCAGATGAAAATGAAAACAACATAGAAGGCCAATCTCATGCAGAGGTGTTCCCTTCATTTTATCAATGGTACATGTGTCTCATCTGCAGTCCCACTCATGAAGAATCAACATGATCATCTTTTGAAATGCAGAAGTCCCTAACAGATTTACAGGAATAAGATGGAGATTCTGTGACACAGTAGATAATGAACTCCTAAAATAAAACTCTTCCTGTACTCCTGTCAAACTCATGCTTTTTGTTATTTGTTCATTATTTGGATGAAAATTTCCAAGGAAAGGTGACTCTGTGCCAGGGACAATGCTCTAGAAATTTACAGGCTATCATCTTTGCCTTGGGAGCTCATGGAACAATAGGAAGGAAGGCCTGGAAATACTTCCTTGCATCTATGGGACAAAAGGAGCAATGGTGAAATATGCTTGGGATGATAGGGGAAGATGTCACAGAGAACAAGGCATCTTTAAGGAGTGCAGGTGAGTTGGGGAAAGGCAGGAGGACATTTCATCTGGAAGGGCCAGCATATACCAAGCCATGAAGGTATGCAGCAGCAAGGCTCATTTTAAAAATACTATTTAAGACCACAATCAGTGAAAAATGAACATGATTTCAATAATATAATTTCAATAATATAAGAAGTATTGATTCTAATGGTCAAAGAAAAAAGGATTGTACCTCCCACCAGTCATTTCATTAGTAGTGGCTCAGAGAGATGTCCCCAAGCATTATCAGTGGAGGTGGGGCAGCTATTCATGAGAGTGGGGGAAGTGAGGTATGGCTTGATGAAATTTGAACAGATTTTGCTCTGAACAATTCTATCTTCATTGTTATCTCATCAAAAACAAACAATTGCACAGTCTGCTCAGGAAAGCCAGGTAATAATATGCAATTCTTTGACTGTCCTCTGTAACCTTTTCTATTTTCTCACATGTCTTTAAAAAGACAGATAGAGCTACAGATGATTATCAGGTAAGGAGAGAAAAAGATAAGCAAACACAAAGTAATAATATGGCTCTCTAAAATCATTGGTTGTTTCCCTGCTGAGGATGTGAACTCAAATAAGCCATTACTTTATGTCTTATTCTTCTTCTTAATAAAAATTCCACAAAGGCAGGGTGTTTTCTCATTCCCACCCTTGGCTACCTCTGTGAATAGGTTCTGGAAAGCAGAATGTTTCTCTGGTTTTCCTCCCTGCTGTTCCTCTATTTCTCTCTCAAAGACCTTCAAACTTTCTATCACAGTGGACATTTTAGGACCTAGCACTCAATGGCTTCCAGTGTTTAATTCTCTTCTGTATTTGCTTTCAGTCAGACTGATTTCTTCATTGTTCCCTGAATTGCAACATGGATTTCTAGCCTTCTATTGTTCACTTAACTGGTCCAGCTCAACAAGCTTTACCCTTTACATTTTGACGGTACCATTTTTTAGGTGGTGGGTGGCATGCAGTGCAGAAAAAGACAGGCAAGGTGTGAAGCTGGGCAAGCCTGGGCGTGAACACCACTCTCCCAATTGTCCTCTCATGTGGCTTGCACAAGACATTTAATACAGCACTTGGAACATGGCAGACCCTCACTGAATGCCTGTGTATGAGTGGTTACGATTATTAATTTCATTCTCTCTCGGTCCTATCCACTCAAGGTCCAGCTCAACTTCTACAATGTAGACCTTTACACTGGAAGGGAGTGGTGATGCCATCATAGTTTCTCATGCCTGAGAAATGATTACTTGCCTTCTGATTACATGCTGTGGGCTGGATGAGAAAACTGTTCCCGGAACTAAGCTAAAGGTTGCCTCCCTAGAACTTCAATGATGGATCTCACTTATGGCTTCCAGAGACACAGGAAGTAGATGACGTGCTGCCCTCCTCCTCTCCCTGACGTGTGACTTCTCTCTTGAAGTTCCACAGATGTCAGAGAAGAGGTGGGTGTGACTTTTGTCACCTGGATTTCTTTTACTCATATGGCTAAGACCTGCAAGTCCTTTAACATCTAGCTTAGGTGTGACATCTCCAGCTGGCCTTTCTGATGCTCTAGGTTGTTTAAATTGTCAATAAAACACAGGATGGACTGTTCAACTTTGCTTTCAGGTAAACAAGGAACAACTTTTAGTGACATGTCCCAAATATTGCATGGGGCATACTTGTCCTAGAAACAAAAAGTTGTTTATCTGAAATTCTAATTTAGCTGATTGTCTTGTATTTTTATTTGCTATATTTGGCAACCCTAGTCAGGTACCTTCTTCTCTGCACACTGCTGTCAAGCACTTTCATATAGTCTTGGATTTATATTATAGTCCCCCTCGCCTCCTTTCTCTTCCTCTCACACCTCACATCAGCAAGCCACATGGGGTCTTACCATCCTAGCTAAAGTCACAATGACATCTCACTTGGGTTATTGTCTTTGTTCCCACTCTTTCCCCCTTTATTATATTCTTTGCTCAGAGTGTTTGTTGTAAAATGTAAGTCACGTGATGTCACAAATTTGCCCAGCACCCTCTGATGCCTATAAGACCCTCCCTTTCTTTGCCCCATCCACTTCTCTGGCTCATACCCAGCCCCTAACCCCTTCCCCTCATCTCTCCAGTCCCAGGGATAAAGATCTTCTCCAGACATGCAGAATATGCTCTCACTGCTAGGCTCTTGTACTTGTACCTGTGCCCCTGCCCTGAAAACTTTTTCCTGTCTGTCTGTCTGTCCTCATGGCTCTCTCTCACACTCCATTCATGGCGCCTTATCACAGAGTCTTCTCCTGACATTCTGTCTAAAATCCTGTTTTTCCCATGACTCTTTGCCCCCTTAGTCTGCTTTATTTTCTTAATATTACGTATTACATACATACATAATATCTATCACAGCTCCCAGCATGTCACAAGTGCCTAATATATATATTGATAGAATGGATAGAGAAATGAATGGATATTTATAGGCCCTTCTTCTTTCCATAAGAAAGGGACTATCTCCAAATTCCCCATGGCTGGTGCAGGGCTAGGCACACAGTAGGACCATAATATTTGTTGGTTGTACTGAACTGCAGAAAATGTCTCTGGCTCTTGGCAAAGAAGCAAGAGGTCCTGATTAATATGTTTCTGGAAATTCATCAGATCATTGTGGGATTTGGAAACAGTGACTGAAAAAAAAATTAAAGAAAATAAAATCATAGTCTTGAAAAACTGTTTTGAGTGTTGCAAACATCTTTAATAGATCCTGTCTTGAAGCTTTCTCTCCAAGGGTTTGAAAGTTCAGAACAGCTAAATAGTCAAATGTATTTGTTGAGGAAAAATCCATACGAACAAAGAACACAATGAACATCCCTAATTAGGAGTAGAACAGGCAAGTAAAGGACTCTGGGTCCTGTTTGCAGTGTAGCACGTAGCACTGGGCACAGAGGTACTTAAGCCTTTTCCTGCTCACTGAGTAATGGAGAGTTTGATTTACATGAATGCCCACTTATTAGCAGCAAAATATACCAGTTTGACTTTAGGAAGCAAAGACATGCCTCAGGAATACATATGTAATATTTATTAAGGATTTCTGCTATTGGGCCCAATGCTTCCACCCCACAAAAAATTACAATACATGTGTGGTAGGGCCCTGGCCCTTGAAGAATCCACGTTCCAAGGCTGCACTGTCCAAGAGAAGTTTCTGCAGTGATAGAAATCTGCTATCTTTGCACTCTCCAATTGGTAGCCTCTAGCCACATGAGGCTATTATGAGAAAATGTTGCTGGTGTTACCACAGAACTAGATTTTAAAATTCATTTGTTATTAATATACATTTGAATAGATACATGTGGCTTGTTGCTACCATATTGAACAGTATAGTTCTAAAGTAAACAGGACCTAAAAAGGAAAAAGGGCAGGGGTGGGGGGACAGTTTTTGCAACCACCTTGGCAAAGTGGGTAAGATTCTGAGAGCACCTGTGACCTTGAACCTGAGCTCAAACTCAGTTCTAACTTACTTCCTTGAGTGATTTATTCAACCTCTCTGGGCATTTGTGTTCTTCCCTCTATAGTGGAATAATAATAACACCTGCCTTATGGGGTTGTTAAGATAATTAAGTGAGCTAATTGTGTAACGCATAAGGGACGGTACTTGTTTCTTTGTAAATGCCATCTGTTATTAAGATCCTTATTTCTGAAGGGAAGAGGCTGAAAGTAAGCTGTGTATCAGTTCTACCTCTATATGCTATTACTTCCTGAGAAATATCTGCCCTACTTCTTAATACAATACACTTTTATTGATCCTCTATTATGTGTGCTAGGAGACAAGAATACAAGTATGTGTATGATGTGTTTCCATTGTCAAGGTGTTCAAGGGCTAGTAGAGACAACCAGAATGTAAATAGAACAATTCAATTTGTTCATTTATTCATCAGGAATTCGCTGAAGGCCTACCAGTTGACAGCCCTGTCTTAGTCTCTTTGAATTTATTGGTGAACAAAGCATCTAAGTTATCCTTTTCTTAGGGTGCTTAATTTCTAAAATGGGTGACAGGTAATCAGTCAGTCAGTCAAACAATCAAAAAAAAAATCTATCAGTGGATAAGTGCAATCTAGAAAACATTAAAGAAGGGAATGTGATGGAGGTTAAGTAGTCACTATTTAGTGAAAAGCTCTCCAAGAAGCCCAGATTTATGTTGAAAAAAAAATCAGGCCAATAAGACCCTGCTGTGAAGAGTTGCAAGGAAGGTTTATCAGGCAGGTAATACTAATTTGCGATGCAGATGGTCTAAGGTGTGAGCAACAAGCAAGAGGGTGATGCACCAGGTCGGTAGCCAGGGAGTGGAAAGTGGGTGCACTCATTTGGGGTATATTTGGGGATTGAGTCAATAGAATGCGCATGTGGATTAGATGTGATTAGTGAGAGAAAAAGGGAAATAAAGGATGGTGCCCATGATTTCGGTGGGAGAATCTGGACTGTTCTGTTTACCACCAAGGGAAAGACTAGAAGAGCAGGACTGAATGGGAAAAGAGCTCGAGGTTAGTTTTGGCCCTTTGGTTATCTTTCAAGTGCCTATGTGATATCCAAATGAAGACAGCATGGCCAACACCTATTCAGAAATAGTCACTTCATTTGGGCAAGAAGTCAAGGGACTATTCAAGCATGGTGACAAGGGATGTGCTGGGTCAAAGTGTTAAGCAATAAGAGCTAGACTAGATTGGGATCTCACAACGGACACAAGCAAAAGGTCCTGGAGCCCTTCCTTGAGCGGTGTCTGAGCTGAATGCTGGTGACCGGAAGGTCTTAGGAGTGATCCTTTCTCTCATTAAAGGGTCAAGCAGTGCCCTCCCTGAGTTATGCTGGCTTTTCGAAGGCTGTATATGAAAATCTGCCAATGAAGAATGTGTGGGCAAGCAGTTTTTGAGGATTTAGTATATGCTAGACACTGATTGGATATTTGCACATTTGTTTCTATTCTAGTCTAGGACAAAGGAGCATTTTTATGAGGTTCTCTGTATGTCTGCAAAAAAAAATTACAGCTTCCCTCAAAGGCTCTCTGTATGTTTGTAAAAAACAAACAAGCAAAAAGTGTAATCACAGAATAAAATAAAACAAGAGCCAGCAGCTCCTTTCTCACATATAATGCCAAGTGATGGATTTGGTGTACTTTTCTTCTCATAATTGACTAGTTTTTGTGGCCACTTCTTGTCCAGACAGATTACTGTGACAAAATTCTAACAAATGGAATATATTCCTTATTTTAAATTCCTCTCTCCGTTCTGTTCAAGGTTATAGCACATGTACTTCTCTGTTGGCACATTGGGTTGAGATCCACCAATGCTTCGGAGATTGATGTTCTTAGTTTCCTATATTTATAAGAGAGCACACTCATGTTCAAATTGCTCTGCTACTTAACTGAAGTTGTTTATATCTCAGTTTCTTTTTCCCTTATTATGTAACAATTATCTAATCTTTGCAGAAAATGTACAATGTAAAGTGGAAAAGGAACAAAATTTCACCCAGAATCATTAAATCTTATGTTGTCATTATATTTCACTGATTTTTAAATGATTCAATTGATTGTTTTAAAATTAGCTTTGAAAATATTATATAAACATGGTTTAAAAATTCAGTCAACACGTAAGTGTATACAGTGAAAAATAAGTCTCTTTCTCTTCCTAGGCTCCTACCTCCCAGTTCACCTGTCCAGAGGCAACCTCAGATACTAGTTGCTTTATAGATTTCCAGGAACTTATGCATACTGTGGTAGTTAGATTCAGTTGTCAACTTGGCCAGGTGAAGGCACCTAGTT
>PVIY010051714.1:0-15546 GCA_004026745.1 Myrmecophaga tridactyla | reverse complement strand
GGAAATATTTTGGAGAGAGAGATTCAGAGAGAGCAACACTATGAAGCAGAGAGTCCACCAGCCAGAGACCTTTGGAGATGAAGAAGGAAGAAGCCTCCCGGGGAGCTTCATGAAACCGGAAGCCAGGAGAAAAAGCTAGCAGATGATGCCGTATTCGCCATGTGCCTTTCTAGCCGAGAGAGAAACTGTGACTGTGTTCACCATGTGCCTTTCCAGATGAGAGAGAAACCCTGAACTTCATCGGCCTTCTTGAACCAAGGTATCTATCTTTTCCCGGATGCCTTTGATTGGACATTTCTATAGACTTGTTTTAATTGGGACATTTTCTCGGCCTTAGAACTGTAAACTAGCAACTCATTAAATTCCCCTTGTTAAAAGCCATTCCGTTTCAGGTATATTGCATTCCGGCAGCTAGCAAACTAGAATACTAATGCTGCCAGAAAGCTATATACCTGAAATGGAACGGTTTTCATAAAGGGAATTTATTATTTAAAGTTTACAGTTGTAAGGCTATAAAAATGTCCCAACTAAGGTATCCAGAGAAAAATACCTTGGCTCAAGAAAGGCCAGTGAGTCTGGGACACAGCTGGGAATGCACATGGCAACATCTACTAGCTTTCCCTACTGGCATCTTCAAATGGCTTCCCCAGGGACATTATCCTTCTGTATTTCCAAAGCTCTCTGGCAGTGTGGGTTCTGTCACTTCTTTCCAAAATGCTTCTCTCTTGAAGGGCTCCAAGAAGTGACCCGGCCTTGAATTGGTAGAGAACTGTTCTATGGAAACTATCTAATCAAAAGGTCCTAGCCACACTTGGGTGGGTTGAATTTTCATGGAAACAACTTAATCAAAAAGCTTTCACTCAGCAATATTGAATGAAGATTAAAGAGAATGGCTTTTCTGGGGTACACAATGGTTTTAAACCAGCACACAGTGTGTTTATCAGTTATTACTTTCTTATGAGCAATGAATATTGTCTAAAATTGAGACTATTGATGATTGTACAACTAAATGAGATAATGTGAGGAATGGATTGCTCAATTTGGACTTTATACATGATGCCCAGTGGATGGAGGTGGCTGAAAGACACAACTGAGAAGTAGAATGGTGAACTGTGGTGTATATATATATATATATATGATGGAATATTGTATGGTTACAGAAAGGAATGAAGTTGTGAGGCATGCAATGAGGAATGAACCTTGGAGGACATTATCTGGTGCAAAATAAGCCAGAAACAAAAGAACAAAAATTGTATGGTCTCTTTTAGAAAATATCTATTAGAAAACTGGGCCCTAAATTGTAAGTTCTTAAGAGCTGTCACATTTAGCCCAGAGCAGTAAATATTATTTCTATATTTTGACATGGGAGGATAATGATTTTCCTTGCAGACTTGGGCTTAGAGAGGCCACATCTGAGCAACAAAACAGGTCCTTTAGAATTAACTCTTAGGCATAATAATAGGTAGGCTAAGCTTCTCAACTACATAAGTAAGCTTCATAAGAGCAAGCCTCAAGATCAAAGGCTTGGCCTATTGACTTGGGAATCCCTAACATTTGACACAGTATCTGGGGGTTCCCTGCTGGCAAAGTTTAATATTCCATATTTTTTCTCCCATCCCGCAAGGGACTTTGCCAATACTTTTCATCATTATCTGCTGAATATAATCTGGGATGTATCTAGGCATTACATTAAGCTAAACAGGATTATTAGGCCCTCATTTCTATTCTGGGCTTCATGTGTATGGGTTGTCTAAATGATCTATCCAGACAGGCTGAGTTAGATTAAGTACTACAGAAAACTTAGGTTCTGGAAAAAATAAATGTCTCTTCCTTTGGTCTCAGAGTAGGTGAAGTTGTAAAATACAAACAATGTTCTTTACTCCTGTATTCTAAATTACCTTAACACTGATCTGATCAGCTTTGTTCTTATCTCTAAACTACAGGCTATATATATAGAGCACAGCCTCTCAAAATCTAGAAATAACAATTACCACTCTGGACTAAATGTGACTGCTATAAGAGCTTACAATCTAGGCTGCAAGTTTTTTGTAAGTGTTATCTAAATGAGACCACAGAATATTTGTTCCATTGTTTCTGGCTTATTTTGCCTCACAAAATGTATCATAGGTTCATTCACAATGTTGTATGCTTCACAACTTTATTCATTTTTGTTGCAGCACAATATTTGATCATATGTATACACCAGTGTTCACTGTTCTATTTCTTAGTCAGTGTATCCTTCAACCACCTCCATTCATTGGGCATCATATATAATGGGCAAAGTCAAGAGTCAATCAACTCTCAATTTTAGACAATTTCATTGTTCCCAAGAGAAAATTAACTGATAAACACCCTCACCAAATAGAAAATCCAAACCTTGTCTTAATTCTTGTCCCCCATTATTTGCCCTGGTATTGCTGTGTCACTGTTTATGTTCTCCTGTTAAACATAGCCCATAGCATGCAATAGCAGTTTACCCTATACCCAGATATTACAAATTCTTTGTACAATATTCATCCCTTTGAAGTAATTCATTGATGTGGATCTCAGAAATTTTACTTTTTCTTATTTTTAAATGATTTGTTTTTTGCTTCTGTCTGTTAACACCCTTCTGTCTTTCCTGAAATGATGTTTTATTGTGTTTATTTTAATTTCTCATGGTAAAGAGTAACCACAATTAAATTATTTATACTATTTAATATAAATATTTTTCACAGCATAAGACCAATAATTTTTCTGGGAATACTGATTTAGCTTTGTGATTCCGGCAACTCTGTAATGTATTCAACTATTGGTTTTTATTTCATAAGTACATTATAAAAAATTATGTCAAATTTAGAGGTGTTTCCCTTGTTAATTTTCAGTTCCTAGATTGCATTTTATGTTTGTCACTATTTTATGGTTTTATTTCCTTTTGAAATTTTGAATAATCCCTATTTCAATTTTTTGAGGTTTTCCCTCATCTTATTTTATGAAGGATTTGTGTGCTGGGTCCATAAGCTCTTTAAAGATAGATCTTCTTTTTGTATATGATATTTTTGTAAATACATTTATTGAATAATTGTGGAATTCATTTTTTTTTTGAGAAAACAGTAAGAATTTTTATTGTCAAAACAAGAGACACAAGCATAACAGGTGATTAGATAAGTAGGCCTGAGATATGGTCCAGCATGGTAAGCCCATGTCAGCAAGCAAAGCTTAACTAAGTTTCAATCATAACTTGCCAGCTCCCTTTTCCTTCTACAGCTTAGGTTCCTCTAAGTCAAGGTTAAGCCAAATAAGGAAAACTATCCTGCACCAATCATAAGATGATTTTCTCTAGGACTACCTTGCTCTGCGTATATAATCCTTCCTCTTGCTCTCCTTCTAGAGCTCCCCCCCATTTTATGGATTAGATATCACCTAATTTATGAATTTATTCATTAATAAAAGTGTAAGATCCAAAAACGTAATTTTCTGTGGATTTTTTTTTCCTTTGGACAGTTTTGGTGATGACAGGATCTGAAGGCAACTGCTAAGGATTCTGGAGGCAAGACAGAAGAAGGTGATGCTGAACTCTGAGTTCTCAGTCTCCCCACCTTCTCCAAGGTTCATGGGTGAGACCTTCTCAGATCTGAACTCCACTATTTTGCATTTGAGCTCTCTAATCTCACTCTCTCTCAGTCAAAAGTTTAGCGGGCCAATCTTATTGATAAGAAAGATCAAAATGTGAACCTGAATACTTAGCTTTTTGAAGAAGTTTACAGTTTCTTTTTGCTACTGTTGGTTTCTTTGCCTATGCACACAGTAAGAAAGGAAATGATAAAGATGGAATCTTCAACCTCTTAAAATTTTAATTCTCTTTCCTCTGGCACTTAGATGTTCAAAAACTGTGGGGGTAGCTCTGCTTATCAAACAAAATGGCAACATCTTAATAAAAACAATGTAGAGCTTCAATAAATATTAATGGGAAATATTTCAAATAGACAAAATTACTCAAAATGTACTCCAGAAAAGGAGCTCCCAAACCAAACAATAAAATGGAATGGCAGATTATATTAAGAAATTGAAATATTCTAAAATTATTTCATTTAATGATTCTTTTGAAAAGGCAAATGAGAAACTGAAAGCCCATGACATTTATGGTTTTTTAATAGCAAATTTTTTTTGTACATGGGCAGGCACCGGGAACTGAACTGGGTCTCTGGCATGGCACACGAGAATTCTGCCACTGAGCCACCGTTGCCCACCCTAACAGCAAAATATTTTTAACTGATGCTTATGAGGCCTCTGTGCTGGTCTGAAGCTATTATGTACCCCAGAAAAGCCATACCCTTTAATCCTCATTCAATATTGTTAGGTGGAATCTTTATTATTATTTCCATGGAAATATGACTCACCCAGTTGTGTGTGGTAACTTCTGATTAAATGGTTTCCATGAAGATGTGTCTCCACCCATTCAAGGTGGGGTTGCTTACTGGAGCCCTTTTAGAGGGAACCATTTTGGAAAATGCTTAAGAGCCATCACAGCCACCAGAACCAACAGAGAGAGACTTTGCAGCCAGAGACTTTTGGAGATGAAGGAGGAAAACACCCCTGGGGGAACTTCTGAAGCAAGAAGCCAGGTGAGAAAGGTAGCAGATGCTGCCATGTGCCCTTCCAGCTGAGAGAGAAACCCTGAACTTCATCAGTCTTTCTTTAGTAAAGGTAACCTCTTATTGGTGCTTTAATTTGGACATTTTCATGGCGTTAGAACTGTAAACTTGCAACTTAATAAATTCCCTTTTAAAAGCCATTCCCTTCCTGGTATATTGCATTTTGGCAACTTATAGACTAAAACAACCTCTATTTATGTCTGTCAGTAGGTTTTTTACATGATATTTTCCTATCTCTGGTATTACGAAATTAACTTACAAAACTTAAAAGAGCTGAATTCAAACTGACTTAAAGGCAAGGACTTGTATAAAAATTAATACTAGAAAAGTTACAGAAATTAAGGAAACCAAACTTCTAGCATTTTCAATGAAAAAAAAGAGTACACATAGAACTAAATTCAAGTGTTTCAAAGAAAATTAAAGTCCTCATAAAGGTTTATCTAAACCTTTGGCAATCAGGACTAAGATCATTAGTTAAATAAAAAGAGCTGTGTCTTTGGAATTATCAATGTAAAAACAGTATAAGGATATATTTTTATTCTACTTGGGTGTGTTCTTCCTATATATATAAATGATTACTGATGAAATAAACTAGCATTATATTTACTAGATACATAAAATGATGGACAATGTAAATCTGTATTCAAAGAACAATTGTGTTTTAAAGGATGCTGGCTTGAAAACAGTTTTCAAGATATCTGATAACTTAAATATGGAAGGTATGCATGATGCATTTTGTTAAGAGAAAAGAAAGTAGCTTGTCTTAAAGTAAAATAACCAGTTGTAGAATGAGAAGCAGGAATGTTAGGACATTCTGAATGAATACAGAAAGTTGTAGGTTTGCAGAAATGGCATTTTATTTGACATGTTTAAAGGTGGTTAAGATTACATAGACATAAAATTTTAAAATATCTTCATGCAAAAGTGGAATTTGGTTTCCTTGCCATAAAAATGATACTTTACATGGATTATTGGTCTGCTCTTAATTAGAAATTTTAAAAGGCTTAACTCTCAGTAACCTGCTTTGAAGGCAAACATTCTGTATCTTCTCAGAATAATCTCCTGTGCTTTATATTGACCTTATCATACTTTATTGTTTAAGAAACAAGTGTGTGTACTTTTGAAATAATTATGTATATGCTACCTCCTCTCTTTACTTTAAAAATCTTATTGTCATTTTGGTTAACTAGGAAACGAAATATTTTTTCACAGTGACCCATGATTCTATTTAACAATTAAAACCTAATAACTTTTGACATAGTGCCTTCCCAAACTCCAATCCTTAACAATGTCTTCTTGACCTCAAAAGGTCATTGGGATTTTCCTGGGAGCATCTGAAAAATCAGAGAGACTTTTCACTTTGCCGTGTAAACAGAGAAGTGCTAAAACTTGTTAGGTTTATTTACTATTGTATCAGTTGCTTAGGAATTGTTATCAAATTAAAAAGGATCCTCTAACCTTCCTTGTTGGTAAAACTTTATAGGCTATGTTATTAATATAAATATTTGAGAAGTTTTATATAAAGTTATTAATGGTGATTCAATACCCTCCCTGTCTAAGATGTCCATGTACTCATGTGCCTGATACTGGACAATAGTATTATTGTTCATAAGTCCAGTTATTTTAAAAATAATGTTTAATGGACTCATTAGATCATTTGTAAAACAGTAGGAAGCTTACCATGGCAATTTTAAGACTTTTGTCCTGTAATGTTTTTATCCTAATGCTTCCCTGAAAACATTCGCAATGAGCTACAGGGCAGTGTGCTTCATCTTCAACAATAGGGTTACTCAAAGACACATTAAAAGGACTATGTCAAATTCTCTGAGGTGCAGCCTTCTAATGGCATTACTTAAGTAACTTTGAAAGCATACCACTGAACTGATAAAAGAGTTCCAGCATTCTAGTGAAGAAACTGATGGGTTTATGAAATTGAAACCACTAGGAGCAAGTGAAACAAGGATTAATTAACTGTGACTAAATTAACCGATAAAGAAATATTATACTTTTGTTTGGATTCATGCTGATGTTTTATATTCTACTTTCCAGATATATGAAATCCTTTCCCTTTTTCCCCTAAACTACTTAAAATTCGTGAAATATATATCTTTATCTCCCTGCTTGTGTTAGGCAGGGTTCCCCAGAGAGACAGAACCAACAGGAGACATCTGTAAAAATAAGACTTATGAAGGTGTCTCATGCAACCATGGGAATGGAAAAGTCCAAAATCCACATGGCAGGCTGTGAAGCTGGCGGCAATGATGAAGGGTCTGGACAAACTCCAGAGAGAGGCTGCTGCCGTGTTCTTAATTAACCCTTTAACATGATGAGGTAGAACATCATGACTGTAAATTGGTAACTTCACAAATGACTCCATACATACTTCTTTAACCATTCCAGGTGTCACTGTATTTGTTATTGCTTCTTATGATAGAAATTTTGATGGTAAATTCCAAGTAGATTATTCTATTACTACTCACTATGAACTAACAGAATGAGGTAGTCTTCTACAACTTCTACAACTACAACTGCTTGACAAAAGGACCTCTATGCTCTTATCCTAGCCTGCTTTCTGTCTGAACGAAAATTTGTTAACATCTACACTATAACATATGCTCCTGGTGCAACCCATGATCTTATGGAAACAAAGATGGTTTCTCACTTCCTCTGCTACTCTGATTCAAAACAAATATAGATGTCTCTCTGCCACTTTACTCACATCTATAGTTGCCATATTTAAAAAACAAGCTCATACAAAAGGAACTGAGACTGAATATTAAGAATAAAATGCTGTGGCAGATTTTCATGTGGAAAAAGCCTCTACTAAAACAGCTGAGATTATAGGATTAAAGTAAAACTGGCTAAATTAACAAGAAACTGGCTTTCCCTGGTCCCAAACATTACCTTTGACCATGATTATTCACAGCATTCCCTCAGTAAAACACAAACTCTCCCTACATGTAATTGTTACTGGCAGATCTATCTATCACTCTTTGAATAAAATTGACATAGATCACTTATTGCCATACCATGAAGGGACCCAACTTGCAATCCTTAATGCATTATGCCAAAGATTATCTCCAACAAGGAAAGGACATCTTTTCTGATTTGCATACAGATAACACATTAATCATAATCCAGAACCAGGAGATTGGGACTACTGGAAATGACACCAACAAAATACAGTCCAAGAGCCTCATTAAAAGGAAACCTACCAATTGACAGGAACTTCTGATGTTGCAATTAATTTATAGGATTTTAAACCAAGGGTCCACATATTTAAACTGGAAAAGGCTCTAATAGAGTCCCAGACTTGTTTTAAATGGGGAACAATAATCAAACCAGCCAGAAAGTGAAGTAAACCATGTCACAGACGAGATTACTTATTCACAAAACGATGGCTCAAGTCCTTGCATGGTCTCTATCTTACTAATAATTTTAATGCATAAAATCCATCCCTATGCTTTGTCCTTGGACTGGCCTAGAAAAGCAACACCATTATCTGCTTCTCCCAGGCCATATCAAAGGGAGGTAACCTCACAGCGTATTAAATTTGTTGCTATAAAACCTGATCTATGCACACAGCATGGGACCCCATTCCTCAGTCCATAAACAAATTTCTTTCCTGTCCCAAATGCTTCAGCCTTTTTAGATTAAACTGCATCATTTGTTTCATATCACACATGAATATCAGAGCCAAAGTCCTCTTTACTCTGCTATAACCTTACTTGGATGTGTAACATCATTATGGATGCAACTAGCCTAGGGAATTATAAAAATATCACAGAGGAGCTTGGAGACCTTGCTGTAATTGTGCACATACCTTCATGAACTACAAGTTACATTAAAAATGCATGTTCACTTTCAGATTTAAGATTCTGAACATGAGAAAGATTCACAACACAAATAATTTTTCACCAACTCCTTATTTGTATTCCCAATATCACAGCCTATTGATTACTAAGGACAAATGAGAGGATTTGTAGCAACAGGTCTATAAAAAGCATCACCTTGGCTGGAATTACACTGTTCTGCCAGGCTATCTTTTTATTTGAGGAGGTTTCAATAAAGTATTTGTCTGGGCATTAATGTCTTAATAGCTGGTAAATGTCTGGGCAACAAACACTTAGTCTTCTCCCTGACCCCTTAGCAGTTTACAATCAATCTGGAACTTCTCATTGGACTGTGCCCCTCAATCTACATCTCAGAAAAAAATGGGAATTACCCAGGGTGTTTATGATTCTGGGTTTGCCTCTTTTGGTAGATTGCTGTTACTTGACTTAGGTCATCATGAAATACAATTAGACATCTATTAATCACAATAGAAGAACTTGCTAAATTTACTGCTAGAGCTATAGCTACACAGCAACAAACATTAGAAACATTAACTAAGCTTGTTTTAGACAACAGCATCGTTATCCTTGACTACTTATTAGTTGAACAATGATATATTTTACCATTGCCAATATCATCTCTTATACTTGGGAATACACCTCTGGGGAAGTTCAGACACAATTTGAATGAAATTATTAAACAAGCCACATGGTTCAAACTGGTAGAGTCTTTCTCAGGGCAGTTTTCAAATCACTTTGATTTCAGCTGATTTAAAATATGGGACCAGAGTACTGATCCAGAACAATGTTAAGAGGACCAAGGTTGTTTACATTACTCAGGGAACACCACTACTCTGTGATTTGTTAATGTACATGTCTATTGGTAAAGGAATCTAGAAGCCTAGGTTTTGGAACATCATAAACATTATTTACCGAGTAAGCAGTAATTTAAATTTTTGTCTAGGACAAATGACCCAAAATCAGGGAATGAGAAGTTCCCAATACACCACTGCTATAATTATTTAATCTAAACTAAAGCAGTACAAAATGGCTTCTTCCACATAATTAAGGCAAGTTTTACCCTAATGTTTCTCAAAAACAACTGTGTTGGCATTTCGCTTATGCATGAATTTCATGAGTTGAATCATTACATATGAACTCTTTTCGATGTGTCTTCTTTCACTCACCATTTTATAGATAAAATTCAAGTATATTGAAAAAAATTAAGTCTCCAGTTTAGCCTCAGTTTAAGAAGTTTTCATAAAAGATACCTTCAGTATCTCAGTGTCAAGGTAAAAAGGGAGTTGGGAGCATGATACCCTCGATCCATATTCTCTGGAATAGAAAACACCTTAGAACCCAGTGGGCTTACACACATTCAAGCCATGGGGTTTGACATTTTGAATCTGTGCTGTTTCTTCCCTTCCATCACATGCCCATCTTGCACAGATTGAAGTTTGCTGGATCCTGTTATTCAGATGCCCTTCACATGGATCTGTTTTATTGGAGGTGTTTCTGAAGCACGACTTACTCCAAACAAATAGATCAACTTCAAAACACTTATTAATCAGACTGTCAAAGGCCAAAGACAGAGAGAATTCTAAAAGGAGCAAGAGAAAAACAATCCATCATTTGAGGGAAAACTGATAAACTTAAATTTGGATTTCTCATCAGAAACGATGGAGGTGAGAAGGCAGTGATATGATATATAAGAGGACTGAACTATTAGGATTATAATCGCTGATCCTGAGACCCCCTGAGAATATGAGTTGCAACTTTTATTCATTGTCAGAGGTTGTCATGTTTCTTATCCTTTCTTTGCCTAAGATTTCTCATCTATCGATGTGAATAATTATGACTACCTTCTACGCAATATTTTGTGAGAAACAATGAGTTAGTACATTCCAAGTATATGGAATTTTGTCTGATGTACACGAAGGTTTATTAAGATTTATTATGCCCTGATAAACCCTCCCATGCTGTCAAAAGAAAGGTTAACTCCCCTTTGCGAAGTTATTATCAAATTAGAAAAACGTATGCAAACTGATAATAATCATAAGGAAAAACTGATCCAGCAATCCACGATGCCTATACAAGTACGTTCAAATAGAATATGTAAGAAACTGCTCACAGTTATCTTAATGCATACTACCTTTTTGGAGTCTTAATGTATTATTAGAACAGCAACATCTCTATAAGTTGGTTTTCCTTGGTGGAAAATAAAATGACATAATTAAAAACTTTTACCTGCTATACAGGAGCTGGTACTGCCAGCGCACTCCCGCTCCGCCCTCCCTCCCCTGGTATGAAGAACCGGCTGGCTACCACCGCGGCTCTACGGGACCCTCCGTGCCCTAGACCGAGCCTGTGACCTGCTCCTTTCAAGTACAAGCAGCCCAAGGGAACGGCAGAATCAGGACAGGAGACACACGGCCGCCGGCGCCATCTTACCTCCTCCGCAGCCTCCCTGCGCGATTCAGGTTACTGATGCCTCTGAGGTCTCACGCGATCTGGGCCCTGACGGAAGCGCCCTGGCCTACTTAACTCTCGCGATAATAGGTCTTTTGGCTAGCAAGTGGAAAGAAGAAAGCATGCACTTCCTGTGTTGCCCACTCACCCTCACCAGTAAGGCCGGTAGAGTAGCAGCCTTCCCCTTCCCCGGCTGAAGGCGCAGAAATCCATTTCCCTATACTATCGGGATGAGAAAAGTGAGGAAAGAACTGCCATATTTCATCTACTTTAAGGTATATATTCTTTGCATTTTCATGTGTCTGAAAAGTCAGGGTGTATCTAAGAATGAATGGTGTGTACTTGCCGAATTGACAGCGTTTTCTCTTTCCTAGTAACTCAGGAAAACAATAGAGTGCAGCATAAAACTGATGGCATCATAGATTCAATGAAACATGCAGGTAGAATTTGAATCTAACTGATTTAGCCTTAGTACTTGAACTGTTAAAAGGCTCCGCGTAGTCATCCAGGATTTTCGAAAAGCTGCCCTGGGCATTTGCCATATGGTGGATTCAGTGCCGAGCTTGGAATTCAGTTTTCCGACCCGGGAGAAACCAACGCTGTAAGGTCAGGCACCCGAGACTGTTGGCTCAATAAACCTCAAGAAGAATGGCTTGCTCAGTCGGGCAAGTCTCTTTTCATCCCTGACAAAGTTTAGAATTTAATATAGAAAAGCTCTTGTTAAGTAAGGCAGATTTATCTCTTCCTCCTGAGACTCCAGTGAGATGATAGGAAAGGGTTTTGATATAAGACAAAACCTGGCCAGGCAGAAGGGTGAGAATTTTGTGGTGCTGGAGCTAAACGGAGAGTGGTCACTGCCGAAGAAGACTGGGACATGGAAGTCAGTGCCTGAGGCATCGTGCTTTTTCCATGCAGGTGGAAAAAGAAGAGACCCTAGAACTCTTTCTCTACCCATGCCGCTGGCAAGCATGGCCTCCTGAGCTCTAACAGTGACTGGGAAGTGAGCTCCAGGAGAAGAGCTCAGAAGCCCAGCTGATCTATTTCTAGGGCTCTGTGGAGAGTTGGTCTCCTCTCTGCAGCAGCTCCCAGATCTAAAGAAAAGACTGGTAGGTAGGGATTCCCCAGCAGAATGGCCCTGCCAGATCCTGGCCTCAGAGCCCAGCAGCCCCTGGCGCTAGGAGCATCTCATTTGTCATGGGATCAAAAATACCAGCGTCCGCAGACAGTTGACTAAAGGGGAAGTAACAAAGGAAGAGGACGCAGAATGATCAGATGTGATCCTTACACATATCTTTTGGGTTTGTATATTAAGGTAATATAGTAGTAATAAAATAACTGATTAATGAATTCTTTATTGTTTATCATAATTTAATACCAAATTGCTTTTCCAAAATAATAGAACCACTTGAAGCAGCAGTGTATAATGCTTCATGCTCTTTTACATCGTTTTTTCATTTTATCACTCTGGTAGGTATAAAACAGTATCTGGTGACCTGAATTTTCATTTCTCTGGTTCTCAGTAATTCAGAGCAGATTTTGGTATGTTTATAGGCCCTTCCTGTTTTCTTTTTAGTAACGTGCTTTTTTTTAAATCTTTTTCCTATTTTTCTCCTGTGTTGTCTTTTAAAAAAAGAATCATAATTCTTCAATACTTTACATACTGATGCTTTGTCAGTTAATATCATAAATATTTTATCCCAGTCTCTGGCTTGCTTTTCACTTTCTTTACAGTATGTTTTGCTGAAGAGAAGTTACTAGAATTCATATACTTAATTTTGTGAAACGCCATCTGTTTGTATACTTGGCTAATTTTCAACAATCTTGGTAAGCTCTCATTCTAAAAATTTATCTTTAGATTATTTGAAATTTTTAGTTAATCTAGTCTCTGCATAGTGGTAATCTGCTTAACTTAATGTCTTGGCTAGGACATGTAGAAATGATTCTTTATAAATAGTGATAATGAGCATTGTGTTTTTAAAGAGAATCTTTCTAGTGTTGCTATAAATGATTTTTTTTTTTGCTTGTCTTTGTTAAGGAAGATTCCCTTTTATTCCTAGTTTGTAAAGACGTTTTATTCTTTTGAAAAAATATCTTAAATTTATAGCAATTTAATTCATATGCACCATTTGTAGAATTTCTTATATTCTTGCAAGCAGTGGGGACAACCAAATCCATATGCTGAGCCTTCGATCTTGGGGTTTGTCCTTCTGAAAATTATTCCTGTAAGGATAGAGTAAGCCTATTTAAAATTATACCTGAGTCACCCCCCAGAGAACCTCTTTTCTTGTTCAAATGTGCCCTCTCTCTGTAAGCCAGCTCTGCAGGTGAACTCACTGCCCTGCCCCCTACACTGGACATGACTCCCAGGGATGTAAATCTCCCTGGCAATGTGGGACAGAACTCTTGAGATGAGCCAGGACCTGGCATCATGGGATGGAGAAAGCCTTCTTGACCAAAAGGGCAAAGAGAGAAATGAGACAAAATAAAATTTCAGTGGCTGGGAGATTTCAAACAGAGTTGAGAGGTTATCCTGGAGATTATTCTTAGGCATAATATAGATATCCTTTATATCCTTTTGTAGTTTATGGTGCATTGGAGTGGCTGGAGGGAAGCACCTGATACTATTGAACTGTGTTCCAGTAGCCTTGATTCTTGAAGAGAACTGTATAACTACATAGCTTTTACAATGTGATGGTGCAATTGTGTAAACCTTGTGTCTGATGCTCCTTTTATCCAGGATATGGGCAGATTAGTAAAAAATATGGATTAAAAAAATAAATAATAGGGGAGATAAGGGATAAAATAAAGTGGATAGATTAAAATACTAATGATCAGTGACAGCAACAGGTAAGTATGGGATATATGAGGCTTTTCTTTTAATTCTTTTTCTGAAGTGATGCAGATGTTCTAAAAATGATCATGGTGATGAATATACAGCTAAGTAATTATATTGTGAGCCATTGATTGTACACCATGTATGGACTGTATGTGTGTGAAGATTTGTGAATAAAATTTTTTAAAAAGTAAACTACAAAATGGAAAATTTGTCAAAGATTTGTTAAAGGAACACAGGTGAATTATATTTAAACTGAAAATAAAATGAACTGTTAAAATAAGAAAAAGGATATTCATATTGATACAGTGCTACCAACTAGTCCTTAAACCTTTAAATTTCACTCATTAGCTCAAAAATTGCCCTTTCTAGCAAAAAGAACCAGTTCAACATCACATTTTGTTGCTTGTCATCATTCTTTTGTCTCCTTCAATATGGAAGTGCTTCCTCTGTCTTTCCTTAACTTTCAAAACCTTGTTATTTTTGACAATCACAGGGCATTTATTTTTTAGAATGTTCTTCAGCTTGTGTTTGTGACATTTCCACATGATCAAATTCAAGTTACACAGCTTCAGCAGCAATATCATGAAAGTGAATCTAAAGCTTTTCATTGCCTCTTATTAGGTGGAGTATGGTTTCTATTCCTTTACTAATTATAACTTCGGTTACCTCATTTGAAGTGATATCTGGTATGGTTCTCCATAGTGGAGTTACTCTTTTGTATTTTTGTAATTGATTATTATTTTATAGGGAAATACATTTACACTATGCGAATAACCTGTTCTTCATCAAATGTTGTATTTGTTCATCTGTCTGCCTATTTAATCTGTATGGACTCATGTCTTTTGTTTATTTTATTTGAGTATCATGCATTATTCTATGTTTATTTTGGTGCTTGAGTTTTTCCAAATTTGACAGATATTTCAAGGATTTTGTATCCTTTTTACATGTCCTTTATATCCTTTTTTACATATAAAAAGGGATTTTATATCTTTTTACATGTCCTCACATGCTTTGACCATTTAAAAAGAACTTAATAAATGATATCTTTTTGTCGAATGCTTTTCTATATCTGTATAGATGATCTTGTTTTTCTTCAGTCTGTTACTGTGGGAGTCACATTAATTAATTGATTTTTTAACAGTAAGAACTTGTTTTTCTGGGTTAACTCAAACCTCTATAAATTGCTGGATGCAATTTGATATTATTTTGTTAGGAATATTGCATCTCTGTTCATGAGTGGGACAGGAATTATCCTTGCTTCCACTTGGCTCATTATCATATCAGGTTTATTCTTGCCATGTAGATTTAATTAGAGAGTATTCCTACTTTTCCTGTTCTGCTGTAGATTTTGTGTAAGGTTAGCACTATTCCCTGAAAGTTTGGTAGAATATTAAAATTGCATGTGCTTTAGTATAGATGATAAATCCAAAATTGGGTGTGTATTGTTTTCTAAGATATGATCTTATCTCAAGATTTTAATAAATACTAAGAAAGTAAGCATCATTTTGAAAGTTTTTTGTTTTTGAGAGTATCTATTAAGAAAGTTTTATATAAAATGACTATTTTATTCTGTAAAGAGTCTCACTTCTGGCTACAGTAGAAATGTAGCCACTATGCCCTAGGATTATCATCTTTCCCCTTCCCAATCTCACCACACTCTTTTGATTGTGTGACTCAAGTACATGTAGTCACAGAAGTTAAGAACATATGGTGATACCATGTTTTCAACCCAAACCAGAAAAATCATTACCTTTCTTCTGTGCTTTTGGATTAA